>JAOTRH010247641.1:0-12562 GCA_034768845.1 Heliamphora exappendiculata | reverse complement strand
ATCCTTGTGTTTGGTTTGTTAATCAGGAATGGTGTCTTAAATGCTGTTCTTCTCGGGCGTAGCTTCTATTGAGTCATCATCGTATATGCTTTGTTTCAAAGACACTTCATTCCATTGTTTAAGGGTTATATTCTAATGTGGGTTATATTCTAATGCCTGTGTGAAGTAGACGACTTTTAATTGGCCCATTCTTGGGCAACATGGTCTGTACCCCTGGGGTCCATCATGGTAAACGCCTCTTGATGGAAGGGTAAGCAAGGAACATATGTTACATGTCAATATTCCTTGTAAATTGATGCATTGGGAATGCTGTTGGTGGGTTATGCATGTTATTGAATTGTTTTACAGTTTCAGTCAGTGAGTCATTACTTGTAGCTTCTGTTATCCTTGCTAAGAAACAAATCACAAGCACACACAATAACACGAAAAACAATCAAACATATACAAGCACAACACACAGATTTAAGTGATTGGGCAAGAATGTCTACATTTACAGCTCACACTAGAGTTTTCACTATTTTTGACAGAGTTACAAGATATATATATATATATTTGTCAACAAAACAGGCTGATAGGATAACACATTGCGCGCTTCCGTACTAATTCTGTCCGGATGCCATGTGGTTTGGACATCGTCGAGGACTCACCAATTGTCTCTACTGTCCGGACGGAAACCAACCGTGAGCAAATATAGTCAGACTTCACCCAACCCAACAAGGTTATATAGTGTTCGTTGAATAAATTACGTATATTGTTGATCTATATATGTGTGTGAATATTGTGAAAGTCACGTAAATAATCCATTTCCACAAATCTGCACGGCTTTTACTTTATTGATCAGAGTCTGTGTTTTTAAGGTCAAATCATAGTTCAAAGGAACGGTAAATGTTTTCTAGAAGTTTGCCATGTTAAGAAGTGGTGTTGGTATCTTATGTTTTGGGGTGTTATATTTGCAATGCAACACCCCCTATAGAATTTCCACTTTTTCCAAATTTTGTGCCGTGTGATATTATTTTAATGTTTTTTATAAGTTCGATGAGTTTTTAAAAATTAATTTAAAGTCCGACGAATCTTTGAAGATTATTTAAGTTTAAAACATCAGCAGCAGCAGCATTGTAATGGTTGTCATTTTGTTCTGAAACAAACAAATGATACGTGGCCCTGCTAGTCTTTGGCTTTTCTTATGAATTTTTCTGTCAGTATAACAATTGATATTAGATATTAAATTTTTTTTTTCCATTTGAGATAAAGTGAAGTTTTTTTTTTGCTTATTTTAACTTTTCTCGACTTTTTTCATCTTTTGGTTTTTTTTTTTTACTTTTTAGATTGTGTTGATGAGAGAAATTGAAAAGTAAAAATCTTGATCAATAGATTTTAACAGGTTAATGACGATGAAAAAGCAACACATAATTTGGCTTATTAGGTTTTTTGGTTTTGTTTGTTTTTTGTCTTTTTTTGAACTTTCTCATATATATTTTTTTGTTTTTTTTTGTTTGTCTTGACGAGATGAGTTGAAAAAAATATAATAATTTAACGAAATGATGTAAAAAAAAGTTTATTAAATGCGAAAATAAACAAATAAGTCATTATACGATGTATTAAGAATCGAAGCATCGAAGCGGCGGTGACTTTGTTTACTTTCTTGGCAGGATATGCAAATACAATCCCAGGATGAAGAAGGATCTGACTTGATACATCAACCATCCCAAAATTCGGATGGGTGCTGAACTAGCTCTAGCTCCATTGACTTATTAAAAGAGGAGAGAAAGGGGGGATCACGTCCTCACTCCCACCCCACTTAAAATCCCTCGAGATTTGATTTTATAGGTTCATAAAGAATTCACAACGATAATTTTGATCGTTAATATCCTAAGCTACTTTGAAAAAATTATTCCTATAGAAATTTAGTTTGGTTGGATATCAATAAATATATGATTAAATAGCATTTTATGTTACAAAATGGATAATTTTGGTTTAAAATGAATTGTTTAAGTTAAAATTGTTCATTGTGTAAAACAAAATGCAATTTGTTCGTGTATTTATTAATATAACTTATTGATATAACAATCAAATTGAATTTTTACATGAATAATCTTTTTGGTGTGACCTTCGTCATCTCGTAGGTCACCTAGAAAAGATAATCAATATAAACATGAAAATTTAGTTTGATTGGATATCGATAAGTTTATGATCAAATCGCATATTATGTTGCAATATGGGCGATTTGGTTTAAAGTTTTAACTGTTTATTTTGTAAAACAAAATGACATTTGTTCATGTACTTATTCATATATAATCAAATTAGATCTCTACATAAGTTCATGAACAAATGTTATTTTGTAAACAAAATGACATTTGTTCATGTACTTATCCATATACAATCAAATTAGATCTTCACATAAATAATTTTTTTGGGGGGTGATTTGCCTGTTGAGCGTTATCGTTGTGGGTTTATTTTGGACCAACAAAATAGAGGTGAGAGGTTTTGAGGGATGGGGAAGGATGTGATGGGGGCATCTCAGTTTTGGTAGTGTGGAGTGAAAGGTTCCCCAAATATTATCAATGTTTTAAATGATTTAACCCCCAAGGGCAGGGGATTTACATGAATAACCTTGGTTTGTGTACCTATTTCTTCCACCACTAGTGATCTCATCCCCCCTGTAAATTAGATCAAAATGATTAAACCACTTATGCAATGCCTATGTTTGACCTGTTAGCATAATGGCACTGTTTGGGATAATTATTTATTTGTTTATTTTGTTTAGTTTATTTTTGTTTTTAGTGAGTTTTTTTTTTATTGTTTAGTTAAATTATTATATAATTTTAGACTGTTCTTATCGAGACGAGCTGAAAAAATAACAAAGTTCGATGAAAATATAAAAAAAGTTTAAAAAAGACAAAAAAATTAAGTTAAAATAAGTCAATAAATGAAATTTAATGTTATTTTTGTTTTTAGTAAATTTTTTTTTATCTTTTGATAAAGTTTTTTTATTTTTTTGATTTATTTTATCGAGATGATTAAAAAAAATAAAAAAATTTAGTCAGAAGATGAAAAAAGTTTAGGAAACACAAAAAAAAAGAGGCAAAATTTATGCAATTTTGCCCAAACAAGACCAATCAATGTGGCTCTTTGTGAATTGTGTTATTTTTGATAATTAGGTATGGCAAATTACCAGATCTTGAGCTTTGGTTTTAACAAGTTAAGGAACATTAATTTAAACATTAATATGTGATTAAAATTTGTGCATGTCACGCCCCTAGTTTCGGGGACCCGTTTCTCAATTCAAATTAGTTCATTCTGCTTGGTTACCTTTTGAAAACTTAATATCTTAAGTCAGTTCTTTGCATGAAAAACTGTTTAAGTAAATAAGAAAAATCCTTGATTTAAATAGAAGGAAACAACTTTTTAAAATAAGTATTTTTCGGGTTAGAAAATAAGTTAAATAGGTATTAATCAAATAGATAAACATAGATTCTTATCATTAATTTTGAGATATACAATTTTTCGCAACAAGCAGCTAAGTCCACTTGAGTAGATAAGACACCACTCGAGCGATCAAGCACTCGAGAGGTTTCCCAACTCTTTGCCAAGCGGCCGCTACGATCAGGCACTCAAGAGGTTTCCCAACTCAAGCACTCAAGAGGTTTCCCAACTCAAGCGGCCGTTTTAGGCACTCAAGAGGTTTCCCAACTCAAGCGGCTTCCCAACCCAAGCGGCCGTTTTAGGCCGTTTTAGGCACTCAAGAGGTTTCCCAACTCAAGCGGCTTCCCAACTCAAGCGGCCGTTTTAGGCACTCAAGCGGCCGTTTTAGGCACTCAAGAGGTTTCCCAACTCAAGCGGCTTCCCAACTCAAGCGGTCGTTTTAGGCACTCAAGAGGTTTCCCAACTCAAGCGGCCGTTTTAGGCACTCAAGAGGTTTCCCAACTCTTTGCCAAGCGACCGCTGCGATCAGGCACTCAAGAGGTTTCCCAACTCAAGCGGCCGTTTTTAATTCTCTGCTAAGCGACCGTTGTGAACAGGCCTCTACTCGAGCATTGCCTTGCTCGACAGAATACTAGAAAATGCTCTGATTTGAGACTTCTTCTTCCTCTTTATTATTGGCATTGCATGATCCACATAAACAGTAATAAAAAGAGAGCAAAACTATCTTTAAATATCTACACTTTTCTCTATATCTTAAGATTTAAACCAAATATCCATGTTTCACTTTGATCATATATATATCAAGTGTCTTACAAACATTCATACCTCACAAAATCTCACAAAAAGGCCTTGGGTCTCTCAAGTTCGAATACATGATCACTCATGAATTATAGACAAAACAAACATATAATTATAATTTTTTCATGTCTTTACATTTCTTAAATTTCTGCAATCATACAAAACACAACAAAATCTTGAAATCTTTCTTTTATCTTTAAAATGTACAACTTTGTCCTTCTTATTATTCTTGGTCTTCAGGATTTGAAATTGTTAGATATAACACACATGGGCAGGAGTTCGTAGGATAAAAACGAACTCAAATGTTATACATGATTTATGAAGTGTAATAGGTACAACCAAAAGAATCATATTTGTTTTCTTAATTCACAAACATTTACATACACACACACGCAATGTTCACTTCTTAAAAAAGATGTAGTGTTTCATCCACGATTTCATCGGTTTTCATCACAATTCACGCTTTCTCATCCAGTTTTTTTAAAATCATCTCTCAACCAATGAACCGACGTCGAATGCAGCTTATAGAAATTTCGCCTCATTCTCCCAAAAGGCTACCCGAAGCCTTTAGATAATGGGTTGTTTTATAACTCACCACGACAATCAACACATCTACGTTTTGAGAGCTAACCCGTGGACACGTGGTTTCCAGCTTGCGCAAGTTTTCAGTCATTCATCGAAGAGCTGTTCAAGTCCAATTTAATTCTCATCAACCATACCTAGTTCATCATTCATTATTTAAGTTGTTCTCATTTTTACTTACACATTCTCATAACTCAAAATTACATCAAACAATTCTTCAATTCTTATTCTCAAATCACATTCCTTTCATATAGTGAGATATTCAACATATCACTACAATTTCGTATGTTACTATTCTTATTTCGAAAGAATCATTGATTTTACTATCATATTTCTCATAAATCAAATTACTATAATCAACAAGGCAACACCAAATTTCATGAGCTTTCATCATCATAATGTTATTTCAATCATAATTATTTCATTTAGACTAAATGGAATGCACCCATCAAATATGTCATTCAATACATATATATATCATTCAAAATTTAGGTTCAAGAAGAAATTTCTTCAAGATCTTAATTTTATGCAAAAAAACTCATATTTCTCAATTAACTCACAAAACCCAATAATACTCACTCAAATCCAACTTTAATATTTGAATCTCACATAAATATTATTAGGGTTTTGTTCAAATTCAAAAATATCAACACAAATCATAATAAATCAAGGGAGGTAGTCTAGATCTTACCTTGAATTGCCCAAAACTTCAAGAATTCTCCAAATCTCCCCTTCTAGGGTTTTGGTTGTAGATGTTCTTGTCTCTTTGATGCTTAGATTCTCACTCTCTTCCTCCAAAGCTTGAGCTCCACCATTGCACACTTCCAATTTAGCTCCAATTTCACCTATTTGGTGGGTGAGAGTTAGGGTTTTAGGATGTGCTATGGTATTTTCTCTCAAAGAAAGAAAGAGAAGAAAGAAGAGATAAGAAAGAATAAGAAGTAGGCCTCACGTGGTCTAATATATATGTGGGGTATAAATATATTCTCCTAAATTCTCTACAAAGTTCGAAATTTTTTAACTTATTCCAACAATCCACTCGAGCGGTAATCACTAAACCTAAATTCTTACGAATTTTTTTAAATTCAACTCAAATTTCTAGCATCACTCTCATTACTTTATTCCAACTTTTTCTATTAACATGTTTGTTCATATTATTCATTATCTTCGTTTCTTAAAATCATTCTACATCTCATTAATTTGATCACTAACGACTATTTTATTAAAATACATACTCAAAATTTTGTCACACCATAATATTTAACTGAAAGTGAAGAAAAAACGAAATAAGCATATACCAGGTCGTTACAGTGCACTTTTTATTTTTTACAAGGCGTGCCTGTGTTAGTTTGCTATTAATTTTTCTATCTTCTTTTTCTTTAATTGTTAAGGCATCCAATTTGTCATTCCTTTCCTAAACCATTTCCCAGTTATTTCTTTTTTTTTTTTTTACGACCTATGGGTTTAGAACAAGCCTTTACTCAAATCGGTTAACTCGAGGGCATTTGTTTGAGGTGAGATTCTATAGTTTGATAGTTACCCCTATTCTACTCTCCCGTTCCTCGATAGTTGGAATATATTTCTCTTTATCTTTTCTTCTTTCAGTTCAAGGAAAATCCGTGTTAAAAGAATTTAATAAGAAAAAATAATAATTTTGAAGAAAAAAATAAAATTAGGAGGTTTTTAAATGTCAATTCGTTGTGTGCTGTATTTTTATTAGATTATAGTAATAATTATTATAATTAGTTACATGACTCTAATTAAAAGCCTTAATTAATATTAGGTTTGTTTGCATAAAATTCAACTATTATTCTCTCTTATGGGACTAATGTGAGGAATTTATAAAATTTGGCATCCTAATCATTGGATCATCTATTGTATAATAATTGTATGATAGATGACTCATTCTCTCAAAAATAACATTTGGGTTAAATTTGATTGCATAAAAGCATCTCCAATAGGAACACTAACATAGTGTGTTCAATTTATAACTCCAACGTGGAGTATTTGGTTAAGCTTCCATAGCCAATTTTTAACTGCTACTATTAATTTTAGGAATAAGTTATATATTTTTCTTTAAATACTATAACTTTTGATATAAATTATAATTAAATTTTTTTCTATTTTAACTAAAATTTAATATATTTATTAAAATTTTTAATTTCTATTATAAGTTATGTAGGATCCTTTTTAAAGAATAAACAAATAACAACTAAGCAGAGGTGAAATATGCAAAGTGATCAGAATCACAAAACAGAGAGAAACGAGATTGGGTGAAGGACAAGGCTAATTGAGTATGAAATAATGGCAGTATGAATGAGGTATCCACCAATCAAGTCTGATTGATCCGAAAGCATGGCTATCCTCCCTATTTATAGCACTCATAGGAGTTATGTTGGGGTTCGGATAGGACTCTTTCAAGAGATCGAATCGGATCATGAAAAGCGATATTAAAAAATCAAGGGATTCTATCCCGAAAATCAACCAGGTAGTGTTTTATTTCAACTCAACTAGGTTGGCTACCGGATGACTCGTGGGTACCCGACCCACTCGGGTTACCCAACCCACTCGGCTCACTCGGGTCGAGTAACATGGGTGTCACTCAAGTGACTCGAGTGAGTAGACCCAGTAGTCCGACAAATTCTTTTCCATAGCCACCAAATCACAAGTCTCCAAACGTCCCATGCAAGATTGTACTGCCATTGTCTTCATTGTCTCTGGGACAGTTTTTCGATTATCAGAGAAATCTATGTTGATATAGTCTGTGCTATATATATGTTTGGCTTCGTTCAGTCTGTGCTGAGTACTGAGCCACATAGTTAGTACTATGTCATCATGATTAGGTAGTCAGGACTACGTTACAGTGTGTGCTGTCTTCATGATCTACGTCATGGAAATAGTACAGTCTGTGCTATCTTCATGGTTTGTGCCATAGAAATATAGTTAAGTAGCCGGAACTACACTTCATTGTCTGTGCTATGAAATGTTACATGACTTAACACAATAAATGGCTATACTGGGCAGCGACCTTAGTGGCTCGAATTTTTGTGACTCGAGCAAGTCATCACTTTTTTTTTTGCTCGAGTATTCTGAATGCGACATAATATAAGTATCTTTATTTACTGAGGCAGATACAGCTTACTCGAGTGGCTTGGAGTCGAGTGACTCTAGTCCAAGTTACTCGATTTTCCCTGTTTGAGATTCCCAGACCCATCGAGCCATTGGTTCTTTAATGATTCGTCTTCCCATCACTTCTTTTGAGTTGTGTGTGATTTCCAAGCCATTCGACTCTTGGGGCACATGAGTCTACTGGTCGAACTACTCTCTTCTGATTTACTTCGACTAACCGAGTTATTTGCCCTTCGAGCTACTCGACTATCGAGTCTCTCGGTTGTCGAGTCATTTGGTTCTTGATTGATCATTTGAGCATCTTAATAGTTAGTCCTTCAACGGTCGACTTATTTATTGTTATCAAATAGCCCGAGTCAATCGCTCGACCCATTCACTCGAGTCACTTACTCGGGTCATGTACTTGAACTGTATTGTTTGTTTTAATCGCCTTCCCTTTTTCCGTTTAAATAGTACTTGGGCCCTCATTTGGTCCCTACTTCTCCCAGAGCTTTCTTCTTGCTTTTTTTCACCTTCCTCCCAAGTTCTTTACTTCCCCGTTTCATTTCAGATGGCGTCATGCGCTGCTCGTTCATCTGTTGCTATCAACGTTGGTGATCGTGGAGCCCACCTAGAGACTCGTCCTGTCATTCCTTTATCAGAGTGGCATATGGCTCCTTATTTTGGCGGCAAAGGTGATAAGTTCTGGAAAGCAATCCAGACTTTTGTTCCTCATTCTCCCTCACTCGACCATCCCTTACTCCTTTATCCAGAAGTGCTCCCCACTGAAGCAGAGATGATAGCGCCTTCTTCAATTCCTCGCCTGCAGGTTGAGTGGGGTGACTACCCCTACTCTTTTCTGCAGTTTAAAACCCCTGCGGGTCCTACCCTTGGTTGGGCCGAGTGCGTTGAAGACGTCATTCACTAGGCAGATCTTTGTGAGCTTTTGGATCATGCTGGTATTCTTTCCTCTGTTATGCTTTCTCGTACCTTACACATTCGTCGGAGCATATCTAGCCTCAAGGCCCTCCTCAATCACTAGAGTGTTGATTTTCATACCTTCGTCACTCCATGGGGTGAGTGAACGCCTACCCTTGAAGATGTTTCTATGCTGCAACACCTTGACATTCGTGGGCAAGTCGCCTTCAATACTGATACTTTATCATCATTCAATCAATCCATTGTTACTAGACTGCGCGCTTGCTTTACCCGCACTACCAATTACAAGAGCCATTTTGACGATGCTGGTATTCCTCTCGCCAGTCGACGTTCTTCCATCAAGTCCACCAATGCTTCATGGATCTGGTATTTTTTCAAAGACATTCAACCGAAGGGCATAGGCGACGACGGAGATAGAGTTGAATTCCCTAGGGAGGGCTACGGTACAGATCTTTATCTTGCAGCCTTTATATCTCTATTTCTGTCGATTCTGGTGATTCCTGGCAGTCCACCCAATAGTGTCTCTCCTCTAGTCTTTCCTTTGGCAACTTGACTAGCTCGAAGATAGTGCATCCCGTTGGGTCCTCTCTTATTAGGCACGCTCTATCATCGATTAGACCTATTGAAGGTTGAAATGAAGCTCTATGTTGGTCGCTATGAAATAGTTACCTTTACTGCCACAACTTTTCTTCAAGCGGTATTATATGAACATTTCCCAGGATTTGCTCCTCGCCCTCTTCTCTTCACTCGCACCAGGAGGATCTAACCCACCGATGCTAAGGGTCAGACTGTCTTGGTAGGGATCCCTAGTGATTACCCATTAATACTAAGATTGAGTGGTCAAAGTACCTCTAAGGACATTTTTACTTTCTTCAGCAAGGCTAAGGATTTTTCATTTCGGCCCTATACTTCTGCAGCTACCGGGGTGGTCTTCCCGCACTGGTATTTTGATTCTCCACCGCACCTCCAGCTTAAAGTTGTCTCTTCTCTGGAAAGTTATCACCTCTCTGTCTTATCTATATGCTATTTCTTGGCTTGTTACCCTTTATTACCAAAGATGGCATTGGTGTTTCCTCCTATCGTCCTGATCGGGTATTGCGCCAATTTGGCTTCGATCAAGGAACTCCAGTACATCACTTTCAGCTTGTCTCATACATTAAGAGTTATGAGCCTTTTCCTCTAGGCAATCTGATTACCCCTTTCCGTCTTTCAGTCATTAAACTTCCATCTCGGGGCCAGATTGATCAGTGCACCTCAAGCTACTCGCACTATTGGCGGTGCAATTTAGACTCCTTCTCCCATTTTCCAACCACCGAGGTAATGGTGGCGGTTGCCCGTCCCTTGTTAAAGTTTATAACAGCGTGTCGCCTTTCGAGCAGGAAGCACGATTGAGGTACTCATAGTAAATTTTCTGCTGCCGTTGTTGCTGTTCAAGGTAGTCAACCTATACCAGGTGTCATCGCTGCTACGCCCATTCAGGTGATTGAAGGGTGGATTACAAGGTCCATGGTATAAGCAGTGAAACACCCCCATTCCCAAGAAGCAGTGAGAACCAGTGCTGGACCAGCACAACCCTCTGACTCCGAGGAAGAGACTCGCCCCTTGAAGAGACTTTGTCGAGTAAGATTGCCCCATTTTTTATTATTATTATACTTATGTATATATATTTTTTACATAACCTTCCTTACTCCTCCCTCTCCTATGTTGTATCAGCAGGGCTTACCTGAGCCTTTTCGTTCTCACCCATTTTCGTCGAACTCGAAGGGGGATGCGAGTGATTCAAAGGACGACATTCTCATTGCTCAGCTAGTAGGCACTCGTCAGAGGCGTACGGACCTTTCGCCTGTCGAGGAGAAGGAAGGGTCCGCCGACTGTCCTGGTAAAGAAAGCTTCGCCCCTCCTCTATCACACCCAAAGGGAGTCCCTCTACTTCCTGCTTCGGTACAAAGGCAGAGGTGAGAGAGGCGGCTGGGATGAAAGCTCCTACTTGTAGAGACTCTTTACTCAATTTTTAACTGCCTGAACTAGAAGAATCATGCGCTGAAGGTGGATCTGTTAGGCATTCTGAGACAGAAGAATTACATTTAGGCGAGGAAACATCGCACATCCCTACAGTAGAGCCAAGCATGGGTGCCGAGACCGTGGTAGGGGCCATCCTATTGCCCGAGCAAGACCCCAAAAAGGGACCCAAATATGCCGAGAGAGCCCATGCTTCCTTTCTTGGCCATATGGTAGGTTTAGATGACTTAAGGATGCTAGAGGCCATCCATGCTCGCCATCCTACCACTTTTGCAGATTTTGGCCTGAGGAGTCCTGCTTTGTCAAGCTTCAACCTCCATGTGCTAAGCTCCCTGGTTCAGCAACTATTAGATTTTTCCATCAAGGAGTTGGACCATGCAACCCTGAATGCGGCTCAGAATACTCTCAATGACTTAGAATTGGTATGGTTGAATCTTTCTTGGTCACGTGACAGGCTAGAACTGCTTCGCTCCCTGCCTTTTCGTTCTGAGTCTTTAGCGCGGGTGCGCGAGAAGCATCTCTTCGTTGATTTAGCAGCTTAACGGATCGGAAACTTGAAGGTTTCTTTAGTAGTTGCGGAGTCAAATTTTGCCAACGCACAGCAGGAGCAAGAGGGGGAATTAGGTCGGGTCCCTACTGATGACCCTGCATTTTCAGAGATGGGCTTAGATGATAAGGCCTTAAAGGGCATGGTGTAATTTGTCTTTCTCTTTGCTTTATTTTTGCTGGGAGAAAAAAATACTTTATTGCTTCAAATTCCATGGAAAAGAAATGTTTTATTGCCTACATCATGCATAGTATTTTTGTATGAACTTGACATTGATAGATCCAATTCTTAGACTGTCACTGACTCTAACCAACTTGTAGTACCCGGTGGTGTTATTCTGCGTGACCTCGTATGGCCCTTCCCATTTAGGGGTGAATTTTGGTAGTGGTAATCCTATCATGATCGGGTCCGCTAGTTTCCATACCAAGTCTCTGCTTCTGAATTCTCGCCTCTATACTTTCTTATTATAGGCTTGTTAGCCTAAGGGCTTTTTAATTTGATTTTGATAATTTTCATAATTTATTTTCTAAAAATAAATATTTTTAATGAATAATATTTTATATTTTTAAAATGAAAGTGTTAACACATTTTGAACAATCAAAATTGACACTTTAGCCAAAAAAAAAATGATTTTTATCTCAAAATGTTCAAATATTTAAAAAAAATTTAATTAAATTTTTTTGTGTTGATCGTAATTGAAAATTAAGTCAAACACTTAAGGCAAAGTATACTTGAAGTTTATCAAGTGTGTCAACACTAATTGATCAAATGCTTTGACACCATAATTATTTTTCAAGTTGATCTTCAGGTACCAAAATGTTAGTGTCAACAGAAATTAGTTTTGTGTCAACACAAAAGAAGCGCTGAAGTACCTAGGACTCATTTTGAGCCGACACAAATCAATTTTGTGTCGACACAGAAGTGATCCTCACTTTTAATTTTTGAAAGTTTGGGTCGACACAAATGGAAATTGTGTCCCAAGACCTAAAGAAAAGGAAGAGCCAAATCAAGAGTAAGCTTCAAATTCACAGCATAATGCAGTCCAACAGATTGCAGAATCTAAAATTGTAGAAAATTCTGATTTACCAAAAGAGTGGAGGTACGCTCATGGTCACCCAAAAGATCTAATCATTGGTGATCCATCTC
>JAOTRH010247640.1:0-76283 GCA_034768845.1 Heliamphora exappendiculata | reverse complement strand
AAACAGATCTGGCTTGTCTCTGTGATGGATTTGAGCGCTTGAGCTTATATGTGAGTTTCTTCTTCTGTGTTTTCTTCGCACTTTCTGCTGAGAGACGATCTCCTTATATAGGTTCTTGAGATTTTTTGACCGTTGGAGGTAGATAGCGCATTAAATGCTACAAAACTATCCGTTCAGATCTGCTGTGATTTTGAATCTCAGTATTTGGGTCGACACAGCTACCTTTGGTGTCGGCACAAAAAGTATAGGGCAGAGTTCTCCAAGTAGTTGGGTCGACATAAAAGTTCTGAGGTATCGACTCAATTCTGCGTTTTTTTTTCTTTTTTCTTCAAACGATTTGGGTCGACACAAATGGCTCTGGTGTCGACTCGTTTGAAGCTTTGAGCAACGGAGGACCAATTTTGTGTCGACTCAATTATCTCTGATATCGACACAAAATTTCTGCAGGTGGCCTCGGTAGATTTGTGTCGACAGAGAATCTTCTGAGGTCGACACCAAAATTCTGCAGGAGGCTTCGGGACTTTTGGGTTGACACGATTTGTCGTGGGGTTGACACCAAAATTTTGCAGGCAGTCTCGGTTGATTTGTGTCGACTCGTTTTCCATTTGGGTCGATCCATCCTGTTTCAAATCAAACAGTGAGAGTCACATTTGTGTCGACACAAATTAGTTTGTGTCGACTCTAAGTGAGTCCTGGTTGCTTCAGAGCTGCTTTTGTGTTGACACAGAATAGATTTGTGTTGACACTAATATTTTAGTTCCTAAAAATCAACTTGAAACATAGTTAGGGTGTTAAAGCAATTGATCAATTATGTTGACATACATTGCCTCAAGTGTTTCGATTTGAATCTCAATTGAGATCAACACAGTAGAATAAAACTCTACTTAAAGAATTCTTAAGTGTTTGAATCTTTTGAGAAACAAGTCATACCCCTTTTTTTGGCTAAGGTGTCAACCTTGATCGTTCAAAATGAGTTAACACTTTTATTTTCAAATTAAGAATTATTATGCAATTAAAGACGATTATTTATAAAAAATGAATTATGAAAATCACCAAAATCAATTAAAGAAGCCCTTTGGCTAACATATACTTTGCCTTAAAAGTGTTTGACTAAATTTTCAATTAAGATCAACACAAAATATTTTTATTCATGAATACTTAAGTGTTTGAATCCTTTTGAGATATGAGTCAATACTTTTAGCTAAGGTGTCAATCTAAATGATCAAAATATGTTAACACTTACACTTTTGAAAATATAAAATATTATCCGTTTAAAGTCATTTATTCTTAGAAAATGAATTATAAAAATTATCAAAATCAAAATAAGAAGCCCCTGGGCTAACCCCTAGTATTTCTCAGAAGGCAGAACAAACAGGGTAATTTCTGTTAACTAGTTATGAAAACATGTTTAGCGGTGTCATTTACTGAAACCTAGTGTGTAGATACAGAAGTCACTGATTATGTCTGCAATTCATTGCAGGGGTTCCAAGAAATTTGAAAACTTAGTGATGGAAAGATTTACCTACATATGGGTAATAATACAAAGGTAACAGCAGTTGCAGTGGGAGATGTCACTCTTAGTTTTAGTGGAGATAGAGTTTTAAAATTGAGAGATTGCCTTTATGTACTTTTTATTTGAAGAAACTTAGTTTTCGTTTCTAGATTGGTTAAAGACGGATATTTTGTTTATTTTAATAACTCTGTGCTTATTAAGAATAATAAACGAGTTATCTATTCAGGTATATTGGTGGATAATTTTTATGTTATTACTCCAATCTCTCATACACTACAACTGACTGAATTGAATAACACATTTAATTTATCATATAAGAGAAAATTTCATTCCTTAATGAACTAAACGTTTCTTTGGTACTTATGCTTAGGTCATATTAATTTAAAAAGGATAAGAAGATTGGTAGCAGATGGACTTTTGAGTTTATTAGAAGTGGAAGTACTTTTAGTCTATGAATCTTGCTTAGAAGGTAAGATAACCAAGAGGCCCCTTTTTAACCAAAGGCTATAGACCTAAAGAACTGTTGGAGCTAGTTTATTCTGATGTGTGTGATCTTATGACAATCCGGGCTAGAGGTGGCTTTAAATATTTTGTCAGTTTCATTAATGACTACTCAAGGTATGGATACATTTACCTGATGCATCGTAAGTTTGAATACTTTGAGAAATTTAAAGAATTCAAGGCGGAGGCAGAGAAGCGTCTGAGTAAAAGTATCAAATCACTACGATCCGACCGTGATGGGGAGTACCTCTTTAGGGAGTTTAGGGACTACCTGTCATCAGAAAAGATTATATTCTAGTTGACTACACATGGACTCAGCAGCAGAATGGTGTAGCACAAAAAACAAATAGGACTCTTATAAAGATGGTAAGGTCTATAATGAGTTATCCAGGTTTATCCGATTCATTTTGGAGACTCGCTATAGAGACAGCAGCTTATATTCTGAACTTGGTATTATCTAAGTTAGTACCTTCTACTCCTACAGAATTGTGGACCGGGCGTAAGTTTAGTCTGAAACGTATTCAGATTTAGGAGTGTCCAGCACATGTGCTAAAAGAAAACGCAGATAAGTTGGAATCGAGAACAGAAGTATGTTTTTTTGTGGGCTATCCCAAGAGGACGAAGGGTGATCTGTTTTATAATCCTAAGATTAGAAGGTCACTGTTAGCACTAATGCCCAATTCTTAAAAGAGGATTATATTATGGATCACAAACCCAATAGTAAAATTATTTTAGAAGAACTGAGAAAAAATACCAGTATAATAGAAGAACAAGTCACTAATATCCCATTACCTCGTTATAGTGGGAGGATTATCAAGACAGATGCAAATCAAGAACATGGTGCTGATGCACAGGGTTCAGATTCTGCACAGTGTGTTACTGCTAGTACACAGACACATGTAGTGCCTCGTCGTAGTAGGAGGGATGTTTATCAACCTGATCGGTATATGTTCTTGGAAGAGTCCTTTAACAAGATCCCGATAGAACTAGATACCGAGCCCTGTAACTATAATGAAGTACTTTAGACAAAGATGCAGATCTTTGGCAAAGGGTTATGAATTCAGAGATGTAATCTGTGTATTCCAATCAGATCTGAAAACTTGTAGAACCACCTGAACGGATAAAATTTATTAGATACAAGTGGATCTATAAAAGGAAGAGAGGAGTAGACGAAAAGGTTTAAACCTTCAAAACTAGACTTGTTACTGAAGGGCTCACTCAGAAAGAAAGAATCGATTATGAGAAAACTTTTTCGCCGGTAGCCATGCTTAAGTCTATTCAAATTCTCTTATCCATTACTGCTTATTTTAATTACAAAACCTGGCAAATAGATGTCAAGACGGCTTTTCTTAACGAAAATCTCAACGAGTGTATCTACATGATACAACCAGACGAATTCATTGTAAATGGCCAGGAGCACATGCTGTGCAAGCTTAAGAGATCTATTTATGAACTTAAGCCAGTATCGAGGTTTTAGAACACTCGGTTTGCAGAAGCCATTAAGTTTTTTAGTTTTGATCAGAGTCCAGATGAGTCATGTGTGTACAAAAAACATAACGAAAGCATGGTGATTTTCTTAGTATTTTATGTAGGCGATATCTTACTTAACGAAAATAATGTGGGGGCGTTATCTACGATTAAAGTATTGTTATCGGGACAGTTTGAGATGAATGACTTGGGAGAAGCCAGTCGCATCCTTGAGATTAAACTTATGCGAGATAAAAAACAAAAGATGTTGGGTTTATCACAAGTAAAGTATATCGATGATATCCTTACTCGTTTTAGCATGTAGGATTTTAAGAAAAGATTTCTCCCTTTCAGGTATAGAATCACTCTATTCAAGGATTAATGTCTTAAGACACCTGATGAGACAGAGAAGATGAAGGCGATTCTTTATGCTTCGGCAGTAGAAAGTTTCATGTATGCTATACTTTGCACTAGACCCGACTTCTACTTGGTCGTTGACATGGTTAGTAGATATTAGTATAATCCAGGGTATGAGCATTGGACTGCGGTAAAGAATATAATCAAGTACTTAAAAAAGACTAAGAATTATATGTTAGTTTATCAGGCAGACAGTCTAGTACCTTTGGGGTACACAAACTCAGATTTTTAGTCTGGCAAGGATTCCCGTAAGTCTACATCAGGATATGTGTTTACCTTAGGAGATAGAGTTATAAGTTAAAGGAATATCAAGCAGTTTTGTATTGCTGATTCAACCATGGAGGATGAGTACTTGGCAGCTACTAAAGCAGGCAAGGAGGTCGTTTGGCTCATGAACTTCTTATTGGATCTAGATGTGGTACTTTCAATTTAATTGGCTATTACACTTTATTGTGATAATAGCAGAGCAGTTGCAAACTCAAATGAGCCAATGGTCCACAAGAAAAGAAAGCAGATTAAGTGTAAGTATCACGTGATATGAGAAATTGTACAAAGAGGTGATGTTGCTGTGATCAAGATAGCATCAGAAGACAACCTTGCAGATCCTTTTACAAAGAGTTAATTGACTAAGACTTTTGATAGTTATGTAAAAGGCATGGGAGTCAGATGTATGGCAGCATAATTGTGAGTATAAATAGGAGATTGTTAGGGTCGGTATACTAAAAACTATATTTTTAATATTTAATTTAATTTTAATAAAATTAATTTTTTATTTTATGAGAATCTTTATGAGTAATGTATGTGTATCATTTCTTCAATATTATGCATGGATGTTCTTTATTCTGTATAATATTTAATCTGATGTGTAGAGTACGGCTTACATACAGAAGATCAAATTTTAAGTTTTTGTATAATATAAGTTTTATGTTCACAATTTAGATGAAAATAGACATACCATCGGTACGACTGTAGTATAGAGTTTTAGTAGGCCTGTCTTGGTTACGGAAAATAGATAATAGTATCTCTATTATTTCGACTCTCTGTGCTAGTACAATTTGTATGTATTGAATAGAATATATTGGGGTAATTAATTTTATACTGACTATATAAATTAATATACACTAACAGGCTATTATGAATAGTGCTTATACTCTTAATCCTAAAATAATTATTGATTTGTGTATATTTAATATTCGTTATTTTGATTTAGTAAAAGGTACGATCTTATAAGGGTTTATATTCCCGGTGAGTTGGATAGCAGTATTATTTATATGGTGAATATTAATTATTGACGAAATCTACGTCTCGAATGATTGGGATTGACGATACCCCTTTAAGGAAGCTTATAAATTTTAACTGGGCCAAACTCTGCAGGTAGATTTAATTATCTGGCGGTCAAATAAGTTAAGCAAAATGGCTTAAGAAATTATAAGATATCGATTAAATTAAATTATTTATAATTAAATTTAATTAGCAGATATCTAAAATCTTAACGTGGGGAGAAATGTTAAGCATTTAATAACATGAGCTCAATGCAATAAGATTTTGAGATTATGGGTTAGAGTACAATTATAGTTTTTTAGTGGTGTGAACTGTAATTTAGTATTTTATGAAAATTACAGAAATCGCAGCAAGGTATTCATAATTACTGATACCGCTATGAGGTTTGCTTAATTACGAAAATTGCTGAATACGTATCTGTATTTGACTAGAAGTCTGAATCATAATTACTCCACAGGTCTCTACTGTAGTCCTATAAACGTGCGGGTAGGCTGAACTATATTCATAACTTATCTTCAAGACTAAAGCTGTTCAGGTTCTGCCGATACGAGTTCTCGATAGATTATAGCCCACACTATATTTGAGAATTGCATAAAAAAATACAGTTGAAGGTTTGATGGGAGCTTCAACTCAGAATAAAAAACGTAGTTGAAGATTTGACTAGTAAAAAGTATTCTTTTAAATTAATTTTGGTTGCACGAGTTTTATTTTTAATCGTTCGATGTTAAAAGTTTTATCTGAAATCCGTTTCGGCGCTTGCCCGTCTAGTTAATTTTTTTACCAAAAATTATTTGTAAAAAAAATGATCTTGGCAATCTTGCCTCTAACACGGCAAAGCGATAGGGTGGCCGTGTCAAGACTCGTACTCTCTTGGTACTTCGGGAGAGTACCTTTCTCTCAAAATCTGTTCTTGAAAACATACCAAAGGTACGATATTTATGAAGTTCATCAACCAATGAGGTGCTGGCACGTTTTGGGACACGACAGGATTTTTAGAGTTGGCAGTCGCCATAATCAAAGCTAGCGGTCGCCACAAATTCAAAGCTTTTAAGAGTTTTATATGGTGGTCGCCACAATGAAGTTGGTGACCCCATGGTTCAAAGACAGCAACAGCGACTTTGGCTAGGGTTTTCAAGAGATTCTTTTAACGATTGCCACAATCAAAGTTGGCGGTCCAATAGTTCAAAGTTGGCAGCTCAAGGGTTGGACATAGTGGGTTCACTGGTTTGAAGGATTTGATCATCTGGTTTGAATACTGAGCTTGGATCATTCTCCAATGATCGTTTTAAAATATAATTCCACTTGATTTCATGATTGGATTTACCTGGATCAACCTAAGATTAAGCGGGATTAAATTGGGATGTCTACAGTTACCTCTCTTTGACACAACTTGCGCAGCAACACATGATGCGAGTTATGTCAAAAATCTAGAGATAACATCCATTTGACCGAATCGTCAATCTTAGATCACAAACACACATGCATATAAATGATGTTAGTCGTACTCGAATTTCCATCGAGCTATCTACATACCCCTTTGCTAGGGATCAGACCAAAATGTAGTTCCGAGACAAATGTAATGATGCAAGATACTAAACATGATGCAGTTGCTAACATGATCAAACACCAGTATGGTCAAACAATATTGTAAAGATCGAGTCAAGATCAAAGAACTTAGCTGGGGATAAAATAATTAAAAGGATTGAATCAAGATCCTAAAAATTATCTTAATCGGGAAAGTAACAACGAATTAATTAGGACGAGTCAAGATCTAAAAATTCGAGACGAATTACGGCAAAAAA
The DNA here is from genome assembly GCA_034768845.1 of Heliamphora exappendiculata. Classification (NCBI taxonomy): domain Eukaryota; kingdom Viridiplantae; phylum Streptophyta; class Magnoliopsida; order Ericales; family Sarraceniaceae; genus Heliamphora; species Heliamphora exappendiculata. Next base: position 69,302 of record JAOTRH010247640.1, on the reverse strand, counting down.
ATAATTAAAAGCCGAGTCAAGACTTAAAACTATTTTTATTGGAAAAGAAACCACGAATTAATAGGTTGAGTCAAGACCTAAAAACTTGCGATGAAACACGGGATAAAAGCCGAGTCAATGCTTAAAGTTAGGATAACCACGAATTTGTAGGTCAAGTCAAGACCGAAAAATTCAGGACGAGAGCGGAATAAAAATAATTAAAAAGTCGAGTCAAGATTTTAAAATTAAATTTATCGGGAGAAAACCAAAAATTAATAAGTCAAGTTAATTCTTAAAAATTTGGGACGAGAACGCAATAAAAATAATTAAAAATTCGAGTCAAGACTTTAAAATTAAATTTGTCAGGAGAATACCACAAATTAATAGGTCGAGTCAAGAACTAAAAATTTAGGACAAGAACAGACTAAAAATAATTAAAAAGTTGAGTTAAGAATTTAAAATTAAATTTATTAGGAGAAAATCACAAATTAATAGGTCGAATCAAGATCTAAAAATTTAGGATCAAAATGGGATAAAAATAATTAAAAAATCGAGTCCAAAATTTAAAATTAAATCTATCGAAAAAAAATCACACACAAAATAAAAACTGTTTAAAATTATTTTTGTAAAAAAGCACGCATAACAAAACAAGGTTTAAAATTATTTTTTTTTTTAATTATTTTTTTTAAAAACACTCCTAACAAGAGAAGGTTTAAAATTATTTTTTTTTAAAAACACCCATAACAAGCCCCAAACAAACACCAAAACTCCAAAACGTAATTATTACTTTGAAAACACGTAAGTTGACGGTCGCTAGGTTCAACGTACTAGTGAGGAATATGAAGTACTAGTTTTAGTAATACCAAACGCGACCACATACTCACAACTCAAAGAGAAAAAATATTATTCAACTACCCATTAGCAACCTCAATAAAAAAATATTTCTGAGCTCCATGAATTACTAGATGTAAAACTAGTTCATGCATGAATTTACTATTTTTACAGGCAATATCTGAAAGAATATTTACTTATTGGCTTCATATATAAAACAAAACACGTAATTACCTGGTGAACTAATTGGTAAAAGCTAGGTTGACCATTTGTTCCTAGCTCACCGAAATCAATTTCACCAGTCTCATAGGGAAGAACCCACCTTCTCTTTTCTATGAAACCACAAGGTTTGCTAAAATGTAGAGTCCGATTCTACTCTCGATGCTCGAAAACTGAAGGTTGATGATGGGTTATCAGCAAACTCGTATTGCAATAGCAAAATCTCTAATGGTTACATATATTAGCAGGTCATACTCACTGATCGACTTCTCAAACTCATTTTCAGTTCTCAGAGCGCGGCAACTATTGATATGATCGGCAAAGCTCCACAAATCACCAAGCGGGGTCCCATCTAGAATTCTTCCCCAACTCTTTTTGAGCTTTAACCTGGCCAGAGCTAGAGCGTAGCAGCTCAACCCTCGCCGGAGTAGCAGCGCGGCTCAGTGCTCAGCAACTACGAGCTCGGAATATGTTTTCTACCAACAAGATCAACAAGCACCACCTTTTTATAAGCTCTGTAATGCTTTCAAAGACGTTGATGTCTGGTTCTACAGGCACCATATTGATGAAATTGCATGCATCGTCAAGTCGCCCGGCCCTGTCGAGAAGGTCAACCATGCATGAGCAGTGCTCCATATCTGGGAAGCAAATAGTAATCATCTATCATGGAGTTGTGGAGAGACAGACCTCCATAAACTAGACCTGCATGGCTACATGTCGACAAAAATCCTACAAAGGTGACTTTGTTTGGCATACTATTTTCCAACTTCATCTTATCGAAGCATGAGAAAGCCTGCCGTACTAGTCCATGAATCCCATGAGCAGAGATGATTGTGTTATCTGGCTTTCTCTCTCTCCCAATTCAAATGTTAAAAGAGAGCAGAGTTGGAAAAAAAAGGGATAATGAGTAGCTCCTTTTCAGTTAAACATCAAAATAGGAAGAGAGAGAATGGGGGCTAGACTATTGATGGCAAGATCCTCCACTTCAAACTTCATGGACCCTCACTGACTCTTGTTGCTCAGCGAAGCTTGATTATGGCGTTCTCGGTGAGGAAGATGACAGAGATGTTTTCTCCTTGCTCCTCCTAGATTGAAAGAGAAAGACCCATGTCATTGAAGCTCAGCACCAGTTCGGCATCAGCTCGGCGCCTCGCGCAAATGGAGTTGTTTTCTCGGATTGCTTCAGCAAAAAGGATATGGAGGGATTACCTTGAGAAGAGATAAAATTGCATTTTGGGGTTTCTCTCTCTAAAGACTAGTGCAACCCAGTTCTCCCAAGAGTACGGCAATTCAACCGCCCTTTCGAAGCCCGGCGATTATGGTTGTTCAGTTATTAGCTCAGCGCAGCAGATCGGAAAAAATTCGCATATGGCTCAGCAAAAATCCCAGCTGTGGCCACTCTCTCATGGTTTCACAGCAAAATTACAACATCACTCTAATGGTTGCACACAGTAGCGGTTTGAAGCTCGGAACCTCGACACTATTTCTCGGATTGCTTAGAAGCTCAATCTCACCATATCTTTAGAGCTCGACAAAATCCTAATAGTGACTTTCGGAGCTAGGTGAAGCTCTCAACTATAGTTTTTCTCTTTAAAGCTCGGCAAAGTTATGGTGCTTAGCTCTATTACCTTATCTGTTCGGCACCTAATTCGGTGCCAGTGGAGCTCAACGATCTTCCGGAGCTCAGCGAAGATGGGAGGAATTTTAACAAGATCAGAATCTCAGTGTACTCGGCTCTAAAGCACCACAGCACGAAAACCTCCATAGGATTGGAATTCAGCACTTTGGCATACTGGCTTCTCTCCTCGGCAGTGCGAGGGAGCTTGGCACCTTATGCTCATCTCACCTTCTTAGCTGATGATTTGTTCAACAATTCACAGTGGTATAACCCAGCATCCTCTCTCTCTACTCTGCGGCAATTCACGTCCTTAGCTGATTGTCACGGGTCAAGATTTTTCCTTATACTTGCTCCCCGTGCAGCACTTAGACAGTGCACCCAGATGTTTAAGTCAGCATTTTTCTCACTCAAGATCAAGAGGCTCACCTCTCTCTCTCACTAAAGAGACGCACTTAGGTAATGGATCTTTCACTATACAAGAAATGATATACAATGCTTATTTGCAAGGCTACAAGACTCTTACCCTCAAGTGATTACAAGTTCATAGACTCTCACTTGACTCACGCTCACTAGAGCTCTCTAAGTATCACTTCCTTGGATGATCTCACAAATGAGACCTCTCATCCTTATATAGGCCTCCACCTCCTCAATGGATGGTGGAGATCAATTTGATCCAAGGGTCTTAGTTTTCCCTCCAAAACCTTCCTAGAAAATATATAGGCTTTCATACACTTCTCCTGTGTTCTAGAGTGTTTTTCATTGCTTTAGGACTTGGATGACTCTTTCATATTCTTCCAAAGCCTTCTAGGATCTTCTAAGATGCTCTAGAACCTTTCAGACTCCTCTGGGCTCTTCAAGGTTCCTCCACACTCTGGATCCTTCCAGCGTCTTCTAGAACCTTTCACAAACCTTTGGTGCCTTGAATTGCCATATGCTAGCTCTTTCCATGCCTTCTAGTTCCACGTGAGCTAGCAGGCCATGACAACCTCCCCCACCCATTTTCGTGACGTCCTCGCCACACCGTGGTAATTATGCGTACCGCGTTGCTATAAGACCTCCGTTTTGTCGAACTGTTTGAGCTTGTTGAAGCTTCCTCTGCATCCTTGCCTTCGCCATGCTGCTCTCCCCACTGCACAGCTACAAACGTCTTCTCCTTAAGTAGTTGAGTCCTTGCCACCAATGGGACACTGCACGACATTTCTCCAGATAATAGCAGCATTGTTGCCATGTGAGGGACATGTATGGCGTTTATCTTCCTCATGAAGTCCATCCCAAGTATCATTGGATGGTCATCTAGCTCGATTATCAAGAATTATGCCTGTCCCGACCAGCTCCTAATGGACATGTCAGTGCTCCTTACTACTCCATGAATCGGCTTGGCCTTGGTGTTTACCGATTTAGACCAACCCTTGTCAAGCTTTACCTTAAAGCCCAACCTCTTTGCTTCCTGAGCACTGATTAAGTTGTGGATGGCTTTAGTGTCGATCAGCGCCTCTAAGGGAATGTCGTTCACCCTTACTGCTGCATACAGCACATCCTTGTTTTTAATGCTTTTGGGTTCCTACTTCTTTTTGTTCTTCTTGGTGATTGACCCAAGAAGTTGCACACTACCAAGTTGTGCCTCCTCTCCTGAGACACTCTCACTCTCAGAGCCCTTTTGCGACTTCTGTTGCAAGGCACGTAGGGCCTTCCTTTGTAGGCTGTTCCTCACCAAGTGAGGTCTATTGCACAGGAAACATTGAACTCCTTTTTTTCTCGCTTCTGGCTTCTTCGTGGGGTGTTTCCCCCTTTTCATCTCGCTCCTCCCTTTTCGAGACTCCGTCTCATTGTGCTCGTCATCGGTGGCTACTGTAGATGATCTCCAACTATTGATCTTCTTGGAATGCTGAACTCCCCCACGTTTGGCATGGTGCTCCCTTCTTCCCTTGGGCTTCCCTAGTGCTTTGAAGTCCTCTAACTTCTTCGCCTCCGCCAGGCCAGTTGCAAGATCTTTTACTCCTCGACTCTACAGCTCTCGCACAGCCCAAGGTTGTAACCTATTGAGGAAGACAAATAGTGCCTCCCTATCAGCCATGTCGGAGATTTTCAGCAATAGCTTTGAGTACTCCATCACATAGTCCCTCAAGGACCCCTCGTGCCTCAACTTTTAAAATTTCCTATAAGCTTGGAACTCGACATTCTCCTGATAGAAATTCTTCTTCAATTCTCTCTTCAGCTTCGCCTAAGTGTCTATGTTTCACAGCCCTCTTTCTATATCGGTATGACGCCTTCTCCACCATAACATAGATGTGTCTGTGAGGTACATAGTAGTAGTTTGCACCTTATCATCTTCATCCTCGATGTTGACATTGTCAAAGTACCACTCCATGCTCCAGACAAAATTGTCGATCTCCTGGGCATATCTGGCACCATCATAACTCTTAGGTTCATGAGCACAAACCTTCTTCTTTTGGGTGGCTAACCCAGTGCCTTTAGCAGCAACAATCATCTTTTTGCATTACTCCATTTCCAGCTCCAAACTAGCCATTCTTGTCTCTAGGATCTCCACTTGGACACGGTCATCTGTTCCTTAAAGGATTCCACGTTTTCTTCAAGTTCCTCTACCCTAAAGATGAGATTGGCGAAGTGAGTTTAGAAATCACTAACGCGGGGCTTAGGCTTACCGGGTCCAACCAACGCTTCTTCAAGCTTAGTAAGTCGATCGGCAATGACATTCTCAATTACGCCAAGTCGTGCTTCCATTGATGCAATTACGTCTTTGTTTGATGTCTTCTTTCCCTTAGGAAGAGCTGTAACCGCCACACCCCCGTCGCTTGGGGCCGCCATGTATTCCCTCTTGTAAACCTAGCTCTGATACCACTTATCACGAGCCCATACTTTTCCTTATACTTGTGCCCCGTGCGGAACTGAGACAGTGCACTCGGATGTCTAAGTCAGTCTTTCCCTCACTCAAGATTAAGAGGCTCACTTCTCACTCTTACTAAAGAGACACACACTTGGGTAAGGGTTCTTTCACTATACAAGAAATGGTATACAAGGATTTTTTACAAGGCTACAAAACTCTTTTCCTAAAGTGTTTACAAGTTCATAGACTCTCACTTGACTCACACTCACTAGAGCTCTGTAAGTATCACTCCCTTGTATGATCTCACAAATGAGACCTCCCATCCTTATATAGGCCTCCACCTCCTCAATGGACGGTTAAGATCAATTTGATCCTAGGGTCTTGGTTTGCCCTCCAGAACTTTCTTAGAAAAGATCTAGGCTTCTATACACTTCTCCTATGTTCTAGAGTGTTCTCCATTGCTCTATGACTTGGATGATTCTTTTACATTCTTCCAAAGCCTTCTAGGATCTTCTAGGATGCTTTGGAACCTTCCAGGCTCCTCCAGACTCCTCTAGGCTCTTCAAGGTTCTTCCACGCTCTGGATCCTTCTAGCGCCTTTTGAAGCCTTCCGCAAACCTCTAGTTGCTTGAATTGCCTTATGCTAGCTCTTTCCATGCCTTCTAGTGCCATGCGAGCTAGTGGGCTGTGACGTGGCTTCCCCCCAAAATTTTAACCTTCTCATTTGGAGTTAGCAGTCGCTTTTACCAATTCAATACACTAGACAGACATGCTCTATGATGCTTTTCTCAGCGGTTGTGCAATATTTTCAAGTTTTATGTCATCCAAGTTTCTACGGTTAATGTTGGTCCCATGGTTTCATTTTGATTTATTTTGGTTGATAGTTGCCTCATTATATTTTTTTGTCTTTTTTTTTTTGCAGAAGGTTCTTGCAGGGGGCTTCAACAATTGACCAACATTTTCATTCAACACATTTTGATCAAAATATTCCTATATGTACCTCCCAATAGGAACTTATCCACGTGTTTATTCTTGGTACTTGTTCTATATGTCAATAGGGATAGCGAATGTCCAGTTAGTGTTCTTGTGCTTGTGACGCCGACTTGGCTACATCCATGAGTCCTGTGAATAACAGAAGAGAGGCTGAATCTGTATACTTTATAAAAGCTTCTATTTGTCTAGATCAATAGATGTCATACTCTTTGAATTGTTGGTTTCATGCCCCTGAATCTGGGGCTAAATATACAACTATGTTTAAGAAGATAATTATGATCCCTTTGCAGGTATTTTGAACTCATATTAATGTGTGATACTGATCATTGCCATTGCATCATTTCTTTAGCTTTTAGGTTTGTTGAGTGTATGGAACGTTTCATTTCTTGGATATCCTACAAGAGTAAGTATAGTACCTGCTACAAAGTTTGTTTAACTCGTCATCTTTTCTAGTGTTCTGTCATGATATTTTTTTTGTAACATTGAAAATTTTGATATTCTTCCAAGCTATTTTACCTTATTCTGAAGCCTCTTATTCTCAGGCTCTGGAGAAGCTTGCCTGAATTGGATAGGATAAACTTATATCCTACAATCTTTTTTACATATAAAAAGATGTAATTATTTTTGGCCTTTGAATTTAATAAGAAAATAATCTCACAAAGTCCAATTCTAATATTTTAAACCTTTTCTTTATTAAGAATGATTTGAGATGAAAACTTATTTTTTATTTTATGTTACTTATTTTTGTATTTTTCTTATGTTTGGACTAATTTTTTTTAAAGCTTTTTAGTTTAAAAATCTCTTTAAAAATCCACTCGTTTGGCTTCTTATTATAATTAATTGACTTTTTTTAATATCTTTTCACATTTACATTTTTGTAAAAAAACCCAAAAGCCAAAAAGCCTATAAAAAAAGTTAGGCCAAACATAAGCTTTGTAAATTTTTTAATCTTTTGATAACAAAATATACTTTTCATTTTTTTTTTGGTTGGGGGTGGGGGCTTAAGTACTTTTCTAATTCCTTTTATTGAGAAAAATGTTAAAGTATTTTTTTCCCAAAATACCCCAAAAAAAACAAAAAAATAAGTCCAAATGCCCTTTTTGGGTGCTTATTTTAATATTTAGCAAAACCTTTTCATCTTTTGATCAATAATTTATAATTTCTTTTTGACTTCTTTCATTGAAATAAATCTCAATCAACTTTTAAGGGCACGCTTTTTGGTGGAATTCGATTAAAATATATGGAATGAAAGATTTGTGGGGGATGCACATGTTTCTAAATTTATTGTTTGTTTTTCTAATTGTAATTAAGGATTAGACCACTTAATTATACGAAAAATTGATAAACAGTTTAATTTATAAGTCATTTACTGTTTTTTATCTAGCATAATATTTCTTAACGAGTAAGATTCATCCTCATAAATGTTTTAGAGCGCAAGGTCCTCCATTGATACGTGTATAGTTTTTTTGGGACAAAAATACCCTCTGTACAGCTAAATTTATCTGTCTTATTATAAACACACGTATAAAAACACAGATAAATTTATTTGCCTTGTTAAAATCATGAGTAAGATGTTATGACTGAACAGATAAATTTATCTGTTTTCTTGTAAGTATGTATAAAGAACACAGATAAATCTGTCTATCTTTTATTGAAAGCACGTGTAAAGAATGCAGATAAATTTATCTGTCTTATTGAAAGTACGTATAAAGAACACAGATAAATTTATTTGTTTAAATATCAAATAGATAAATTTATCTATTTATTATGCAAAATAAATAAATTTATCTATTTTTAGAAAATTTTGGAAGAAATCACGCATTTGGACCTTACGCGTTAAGATTTTTATTTATAGACTTTGCGCGTTAAAATTTATTTTTTTGAACATTTGGTTGAAATCTCCTTAATTATATCTAATACATGGGATTAAATAACACCAAGGTCTGGTTGAGATAATTTTGTGGAATTTGGATTATTTTTGTGGTTTATAAAACTTATTTTTTTTAGCCAATTTCTTTTTATTTTTTTAAGCTAATTTTTTTATGTTATTCGAGACTAATTGCACATAGGACATAGAAACCATCAACCAATTCTCCATACTACATTGGTGTTCTTTTTACCTCCCTTAAATCTTTTCATTTTATTTTTTAGCAACAGCCTAATCAGCATTCACCGTCGAGCATAATCGCAAAAACTTTGTTGTGCCATGCACCTTATCGAAAACTGGGGTGAATTGAGTCTTTAAAAATAAATAATAATTTTAAAATTTTTTTTGAAAACCTTTCAATAATGCAATCAAATAGTAATTTAATCAAAAATTAAAGCAATACAAATATTAAAGAGGTTAGGAATAGAGAGATTGAACCGGACATCAAAGATTTATAGTGGTTCGATTTCTTTCAAGCCTACGTTCACTCTTTAAGTTCTTCCTTAAGTATTTTGACTATATAGAATGCTTCACGGGCGCATCCTAAACCTTCACAACTTCAAGACTTCTCTTGAGTTAACCGATGTTTACGGGCACATTCAAAAGCCTAGCACAGCTTCAAGAAGATCCTACAAAAAGAATCCTCTGTTTTCTTCTAATATCTCTTGAACTCTTCTTTGATGAGATTTATTTACTCACTCAAAGGATAAATGGTGACTCACCATTGAATACAATAAATGAAGAGCAATAAATTCTTTTTATATAAACTCTTGTGCATTCATGACCGTTGGAGGTAGGTGAGAGCAATAAATGCCAAAAATTCAACGGTTGAGATCTGCCGCGAATTTGAATTTTCGTCGTCGGTGTCGAAACAAATGCCTTTAGTGTTGACACAAAATGTCTAAGGCAGGGATCTTCAAGTGGTTGAGTCGACACAAATCTTCTGAGGGGTCGACACAATTTCTGTACGCTACCTCAGCAACATCATGTTGTCGACACCTTTAGATCTGGTGTCGACTCGTTTGAAACTTCAGCATCCGGGGAGGACCATTTGTTTCGACTCATCTTGCCTTTGGTGTCGATACTAAATTCTGCAGGCAGCCTCGGTTCTTTTCTGTCGGCACATTTGAACTTTGGTGTCAACACCAAAAATTCTTCAGGAGCGCTTGGGACTTTTGTGTTGACTCATCTTACCTTTGTGTCGACAACCAAAATCTGCAGGTGACCTCGATTGTTTTGTGTCGACACAATTTCCATTTGTGTCGACCCAAAATTCCAGATATCAAAAGTGTGAAATACTTTTGTGTCGACACAAAACTTATTTGTGTCGACTCATTTTGAGTCCAGAAAGCTACGGCTCTTTTGTGTTGACACAAAACTTATTTGTGTCGACACTAAGCTTTGATACCTAAAGATCAATTTCATAAAATTGTTAGGATGTCAAATGATTTGTTCAATAGGTGTTGACACACTTGATATACTTCAAGTATACTTTGCCAAAAAAGTATTTGACTTATTTTTCAACTGAGTTCAACACAAAATATTCTTTATGCAAGAATATTTAAGTGTTTTAATCATTTTGAGAGATAAGTCATTTCTTTTGGCTTAAGGTGCCAACTTAATCGTTCAAAATGTGTTAACACTTTCATTTTGAAAATAAAAAGTATTATCTATTTAAATCCATTTATTCTTAGAAAATAAATTATGAAAATTATCAAAATCAAAATAAAAAAGTCATTGGGCTAACAATCTCCTATTTTTTGATGATTACATCCATATTAACATTTTCTAAAAAACATTCGAAAATATTTTTCAACAAGGGTTCTTCCCTTATCGATATGCCATAAACAACATATGCAAATATAATGGCTAGGCATTCAACAGAATGAAAGCATACATTTTTTATATGTTTTGCAACAAATGATCAAGAAATATTCTGAGTGTCACGCCCCAAATTCCAAGGTCACGTGAAAATCCACCAAATACCAATTTTATGAAAATAAGTTTTTTTTCTTTTTTTCTTTACAATCAAATTCACATGTTGAAATCAAGGAATACCCAACATGCATATCTCATAAGCAGTAAATATCCAATTGCAACATGCATAATTATATCGCCTAGAGGTGTACAAAACACGCCTTCAAATAGGCATACAAAAAGGAAAACTAGTAAGTCTTCTGCTACCACGAGTACTACTAGATCAACTCCTCATGATCGTTAATCTCCAAACCTAAAAATGGTTTTGTAACAAAATTTCAGACCGTGAGCCGAAACTCAATAGAAACAGACTATAAAACTGTAAAGCAGGTTATGCAATCATAAGGATACAGTCTCAACCACTAGAACCAAAAAAGATTTTTCAACCCAAAACTAAAAGTTTTCTATCAGGCTAACACGAGCCTCAAAACGGTTTTACATCATAAAACTCCACATTCCATCATCAAAATCATGCATATCAACAATGCAAATAATATTTTCACAGTTAAAGAAAAATAGTAACAAAAAGGTTAGTTTCCACTCGGATCACACACCGAGGAAAGAGAAAAAATATTTTTCACTCGGAACACACACAGTCGAGGAAAATAATATAATTAGTAATAAAACGGTATGCTCCACTAAGGCCACACCACCGAGAAAAAAAGATAAAATGATTTCTATGTATCGACTCTGTCACAAAGGGACAAAGGTAGCAACTATAGACTCTTACCAATTACCCATTACCCAATATCCAAACATCTTAGGACCGGTTAGGTAACGACAAGTTCTATATGGAGCACCACAACGTAACTGCTGATTTTACAGAATGAAACCGATGGACAAAAGCACCAACCACCTTCTTTATAGGAACTACCCCAAAGGACAAAGGGACCTACTCTGCGCACATTTTCGAACTTCCACCGAGGACAACTCATACTAAATACCCGCTATCCCGGTATATCTAGAGACTCATTTCAAAACCAACCGTAGCTCAACTACAAAAAGCATTTTCACAAATATACATTAAACATGTATATATAGATCCATCCATCAACATGGAGATCAAACAAAAATATTTCAAAATATTTTTTTCCGTTTTCAACAAAACGTTTCAAAACTAAGCCTCTACCCCATGGGTTTGCTCCAAGTCTCCAAAACATGATTTGTCGAGATTTTTCACAAAACCATCATTTTCACTGTTTACAATAACACCCTTTGATAACTCAATATCCACAAGTCATATGATGTAATAAACCAAGAAAAGCGAAAAATATACTTTTTATCCGAAAAATAAAGGGTTAAACATAAATATGACATTTAATGTATTTTCAACTGGGTAAAAACACATATAATTACATATAACACCCTTAAATCGTAGTATCTAGAATCCTACCTCGGAGAATCAAATACTCGTCGTCTCAAAACAGAATAACGTCAGAACGAGAATCCGTCTAGATGAATGCGAAGCTTACGGCGCGTACAGAAAGGATCCGTAAACAAACTAACAAAAAACCAAGCCCAGGCCCTTAAATCTAGAGAGAAGGTAGAGAAAAGGGAAAACTTAGCTTGGAAGAAATGTTTAAACAAATATCTCAGCCCACTGGATAGTTATAGAAACGACAAACATTTTCTGTCCGGTCGATCGAACCCACTATTTCAGTCAACCGAACTGAAAAATCTGGGTCCAGTCGACTGGGCCAACCCCTCTAGTCGACCGAAATGCTTGGCAGTGTGTTTTTATGCGTCAAACTGGTCTTTAGGCTTAAACACAAGCCAAACAAGCCTCAACCAAATCCCAAAAAGTGTAAAACACATTTATACATGCTGTTCTACAACACCAAAGCATAAACCATTCATAGATGATATCCATGTGATAAAAGAAACACGTTAAACATGAATATATCTCAAAATGAAACGGTATAGGGTCTCACAACTCTTTCCCCCTTAAGGAAATTTTCCCCTAATATTCGCTACAAGGACATGAGGTAAACAGGTCCGGGTATCTAGCACGAACCCTAAATTCAAGCTCCCATGTCGCTTCTTCAACCCCGTGATGAAGCCAAAGGATCTTAACGTAAGCAATTGTTCTCCCTCGTAACACTTGCTCCTTCGTATCTAGGATCTTCACTAGACGGTCCTCATAAGTGACATCCTCATCAACCCGCAGCTCGGCCTAATCCAAAACATAGAAATGTGAAACACATTATGCACAGATGCTAACTGAGGTGGCAAGGCCAGACGATATACTATCACCACAATCCTTTCCAAAATCTCAAATGGGCCAATAAAGCGCGGGGATAGCTTCCCGCTACGCCCAAATCTCACTAACTCTCTACGTGGCGAGACCTTCACAAACACGTAATCCCCCACTGCAAACTCCAAAGGTTTCCTCCTCTGATCTGCATAACTCTTTTGGCGGCTCTGAGCTGTCATCAGACGCTGACGAATCACTATAATCTTCTCGGTCGTCTCCCGTACAAAGTCAGGTCCCAAAACAGTGGTGTCTCCCACATCTGTCCAGCAAACAGGTGATCTACACGGTCTACCATACAAAGCCTCATACGGTACCATCCGAATACTGGACTGATAGCTGTTGTTGTATGCAAACTCTGTCAATGATAGATAATCCTCCCAAGAATCCCAAAAATCAAGAACACATGCTCTCAACATGTCCTCTAAAATTTGGATGGTCCTCTCAGATTGACCGTTGATCTGTGGGTGAAAAGCTGTGCTAAAGGTCAAGCTCGTCCCCAAAGCTACCTGAAGACTCTACCAGAAGCGCGATGTAAAGCGCGGGTTTCAATTAGAAACAATAGTCACAAGTACTCCGTGTAGTCGAACTATCTCTTAGACGTACAATCTACTCAGCCTGTCCACTGAATACTTCACATGAATAGGGAGAAAGTGTGCAGACTTTGTCAACCTATCTACCACAACCCAAATAGTATCGTGTCCCTTCGGTGATTGAGGAAGTCCTGATACAAAATTCATCGTGACATTCTCCCACTTCCACTCAAATATGGGCAGCGGCCGTAACAATCCTGCCGATTTCTGGTGTTCCACCTTTACCTGCAACAAGTAAGGCATCGAAAAACAAATTGGATCGCATCCCTCTTCATTCCTGTCCACCAGAACTGACGACACAGGTCCTGATATATCTTTGTGCCTCCTGGATGCACTGCAAGACTTGAATGATGAAACTCATGTAGCACCTCAGCACGGCACGACTCTGGTACAAACAGTCGCCCTGTTAACCTCAGACTCTGATCTGAACTCACCACCCATCCTACTGTGTCCTTCCCACTGGCAATGTGGTCCCATATCATCTGAGCCTCTAGATCTGTTCGCTGAGCCTCTAACACACGTGCAACCAATATAGGCTGTGAAGCTACCGAATATAAGGTCGCACCTCTCTTTGTCTCCCCGAGACACAGGTCAAACTCCCCAACATCTCCAAGCATGTCCCATTCTCGTATAACCACATAAGCTAACGAACCATGAAATCTCCTACTGAGTGCGTCGGCTACAACATTAACCTTTCCCGGGTGGTACTGCATGTCGAAGTCGTAGTCCTCCAGCAACTCCATCGTTCGTCGTTGGCAAAGATTCAAGTCCTTCTGCGAAAACAAGTATTTTAAGCTCTTGTGATCAGAGAAAACCTCAAAATGCTCACCATACAGATAATGCCGTCATGTCTTCAAGGCGAAGACCACATCTGCCAACTCTAGATCGTGTGTCGGGTATTTTTTCTCATGTGTCTTCAACAGTCGCGAGCCGTAGGCTACAACCTTACCTCCCTGCATCAATACATAGCCCAAACCATCATGCGACGCATCGCGATACACTATATATCCCAGACCTCGCTATGGGATGATCAACACAGGTGTACTGGTCAACCTCCTCTTTAACTCCTGGAAAGCCGACTCACAGGACTCACTCCACACAAACATATCTCCCTTCCGCGTCAGACGTGTCATAGGTGCTGCCAATCTAGAAAAGTCCTTCACAAACCGCCGATTATAACCTACCAAACCCAAAAAATTACAAATCTCAAATACGTTCCTCGGTCGCTGCCAATCCATCACGGCATCCGTCTTCGACGAGTCCACTGATACCCCATCCTTCGACACTACGTGTCCAAGGATGCAAGCGATGCTCTCTAAGAAGCGAACTTCGCATACAAGCGATGCTCTCTAAGAAGCTGTAAGATGACATGCAGATGCTCCTCATGCATTTCCCTCGCGGGTGAATAGATCAAAATATCATCCACGAACACGACCACAAAACTGTCCAGATAAGGGTGGAAGATACGGTTCGTCAAACCTATAAATGTCGCAGGGGCGTTCGTCAAACCGAACGGCATGACCAGAAACTCGTAGTGACCATAACGAGTCCGAAATGCGGTCTTCGCTATGTCCTCGTCCCGAATCCTCAGCTGGTGATACCCTGACCTCAGGTCAATCTTCGGGAAGCGGCTCTATCTCTTCAGCTGATCAAACAGGTTGTCAATCCCCGGCATAGGATACCTGTTCTTCACCGTCACCTGATTTAGCTTCCTGTAGTCTATGCACAATCTGAAAGACCCATCCTTCTTCTTCGCAAAAAGAGCTGGAGCTCCCCACGGCGACGTACTTGGCCGTACAAACCCCTTGTTAAGCATCTCCTGCAACTGCCCCTTGAGTACTCGCAACTCAATCGGTGCAAAGCGATATGATGGCATAGAGATGGGAGCAGCCCCTGGAACAAGATCAATAGAGAACTCCACATCTTGGCTCGGCGGTAACTCAAATAGATCATCAGGAAATGCATCTGGGTAATCACATACCACAGGGGGTAGCTCCCCTCGAACCTCATCCAGTTCATCCAACCTAAGAGCAGAAAAGAGGAAATCCAAGTTCCCTCGAACCCGAGCGACGCCGGACATTGACACCAAGCCCTCATCCCGATCACCCACAAAGTAAAAGCAGTCACCCTCCGGCGTACAGATCGACACTCTCCGTCACTCACAATCTATAAAGGCACGGTAGGCAATCAGCCAGTCCAAACAGTCGCTCTGCCAGAAGCATGATGTGAAGCGCGGGTCTTGATCAGAAACAATAGTCACAGGTACTTCGTGTAGTTGGGCTATCTCTTGGACATACAATCCACTTAGCTTGTCCACTGAATCCTTCACACGAATTGGGAGAAAGTGTGCAGACTTTGTCAACCTATCTACCACAACCCAAACAGCATCGTGTCCCTTCGGCGATTGAGGAAGTCTTGATACCAAATCCATCGTGACATTCTCCCACTTCCACTCAGATATAGGCAACAGTTGTTACAATTCTGTCGGTCTCTAGTGTTCCACATTTACCTGCTGACAAGTAAGGCATCGAGAAACGAATCGGATCACATCCCTCTTCATTCCCGTCCACCAGAACTGACGACGCAGGTCGTGATACATCTTTGTGCCTCCAAGATATACTGTAAGACGTGAATTATGAAACTCATGTAGCACCTCAGCACGACACGACTTTGGTACAAACAGTCGCCCTGTCAACCTCAAACTCTGATATGAACTCACCACCCAGCCTGCTGTGTCCTTCCTACTTCCAATGCGGTCCTGTATTATCTGAGCCTCCTGATCTGTTCGCTGAGCCTCTAACATACGTGCAACCAATGCAGGCAGTGAAGCAACCAATGCAGGCAGTGAAGCAACAGTCATTCATAGGCAAAAGAACAGGATATAGATAAGTTCATACATAGGCATTCATTCAGTCATAAAAATATTTCCACACATCCAACTAGGACATTCAATATAAAAGTTTTCAAACCAACCATTCAAACTAATTAAGTAACCCATGTAATCAACCAAAAAGAAATGTATGTTAATTGTTACATCTTCACCTTCAATAAAAACCTTAAAGAAATGTTTGTTTACAACTTCTCTTCTCCCATCTTTCTTTCTCCCCTTCACTCTTTTGCCTTTACTTTCTCTCCCCTTTTGTAATCTTAAAAAAAAAGACTACTGGTCATCTATGAATTTCTTGAAATCTTTCTTCTCCTTAGCTTTTTGTTTTCTTGTGGAGGCCTACTTTTTAGATGCACGTGCTCGCTCATCTTTAGCCTCAGCAGCAGCCATTGCTTCATACCAAGCGGCCAATGCAAGGTCTGCTTCCCATTTGAGACGCGCTGCCTTTTTTTCCTTTATTTCTTTGGGCTTGAACTGTTTTGTCTAGACTTCTTTGATCCACTAGAGGTGTTCTTCTATTTTTTGAGAGTTGGCATGGATAGCATTCTCAATGCATTGGTCATATTCTTTTCTCACTTAATGCAGGATTGCCTTATTGCAATTAAAAATGGAGATAATATTGTCACCCATAGTCTTGTATAGGGCTCTCCCGGCATATGTGGCATTTTTCACATCTCTTCAGAGGCTACGATTTGTCTTGTCAAGATGCTTAACTTTTTCGGAGAGGGAAGAGACATTGTAATTTAAATCAAAGAAGTATTGATCAACTTTTGCTTGAAATAAAGTCACTTTGGAGGATGAGAAGTTGATCAAGGACACAACTTCAGATAGGTCAACATGAATAGTTGCAAAGGATGATGCAGGTGGAGCAAATGCAAAAGAGGGAGGAGAAAGAGCAGAAGATGGACCAAGAGTGTCAAAGGGTCCATGAACATCAGATCGAGAGGGAGGAGAATCAAGATCGATAGGAATGGATGAAATATCTCGAGGAGGAGGAGGAGGAGAAATCTTGGCAGATGAGGGGGTCCCACGACGAGAGGTGGTCCAAAAACCATTAACATTTTCAATTTGCATTTGTTTTAGCGAGGAACTACCATACACGTTATGTTTTGAAAAGGCAACAGCCTTTTTCTCAGATAAGTCAATGCCGAAATGGAAAAAAACGCGAGTGAGATACATTCCATGTGGGAGGGAGGTGTTGGATTTACTGTGGGAATGAAGCATGTGGAAAATGAACAAAAAACCTAGATCAAGGCTTTGTTGTTCAATAATAGACCACATAATGAAAATGTGCATATATGTGACATCACCAAATTTTTTCATTTGGAGTAGAAAAATATAGTTTACCATGTGATGCAAAATGCGCATTTCTGGCTTCAGAGAGTTAGCCTCTAAGGGCTTGGTAGGATCAATATAATCATTCTCAAAGATATTTTTCACAGATTCAGAAAATAAAAAACCTTTAACTTCAATGAATTTCTGGTTATGATAAACACAAATATCCCCTTCAGGGATGCCAAGGATCTCATTCAGAGAAGAGAGAGTCAGAACAATATCTACACCATTCACCCATGTGCTGATGGTGGTGGTCGAAATCAAAGATATGTGAAAGTAAGCATAAAATGATTTCACAAGAGTGGGATAGTGTGGTTCTTAAATTTAAAAAAGAACGAAAAGTCTATAGAATGATCGGGAATAATTTTTCGATTTGCAAAAGATGAGAAATAAGGTTGACCGATTTTGGGGGTTTTAAAGGATATTACCTCAGACGAGGCTACATTTTTCAGTACTGTTGCCATTGTCGTCGCCGTCTTGGAGGTCATTTTCTTTCGTTTTGAAGTTCTAGGGCTTGAGGAGGTTCCTTCTCCGCTTCGCTTTGATCCTTTTCCTATGGTTTTAGGAGGCATTTTGATGGATTTTGGTTGAGATTGAAGAAAAAGATGAGGAGTCGACACATATTTTTTGAAAAGAAAAGGCGGGAGATGAATCGTTTTATAAAGAGAGAGAGAGGGAACGAAGTGACGGTTCGGGTCAGAAGCGTCTATATATAGACGTTAAGATTTGTGTCGACACAAATCTTAATTGGTGTCGACACTATTCTTCGAAAGTGTGGGTATCGAAAACAAGAAATGGTGTCCACACATTTTCAGAATGTGTCGATACATTCGGCTATTTGGGTCGGCACGATTAAGCTTGGTCTCGACACAAATTTACCGAGAGTTAGGGAACCAATATGGTGTCGACACTGAATAGAAGGGGGTCGACTTTTTTCTCACAGTGCCACTTCTAAACAATTTTGAGTCAACACAACACACATTTGTGTCGACACTTTTTCAAGTGGTGTCGACACTTTTTCACATTTAAGAAATAACATCAAAGACTTTGAAATGCAATGAAAAGACATGGTTAGTATGACATATTAATCAAGAATTAGGAGTACATAACATACCAAGTTCTCTTCTTATATAGCATATTCTTTCTTCATTTAAGAATTTTGTGAAAATGTCCGCTAATTGGTAATCTGTGCCTATAAATTCAAGTTCGATGTTTCTTTTTTGCACATGATCTCTTATAATATGATGTCTAATCTCTATGTGCTTGGTTCTTGAGTGTTGTATAGGGCTCTTGGATATATTAATTGCACTAGTATTATCACATTTTATTGGAATATGATCTAAGTGAAAATTATAGTCTTCTAATTGTTGTTTCATCCAAAGAATTTGTGCACAATAGCTTCCAGCTGCAATGTACTCAACCTCAGCTATAGACATGGTTATTGAGTTCTGCTTCTTGCTAAACCAAGTGATTAGTGAGTGTCCTAGGAATTGACAAGTACCACTTGTGCTTTTTCTATCTACTTTGCGTCCGACAAAATCAACATCTGAATAGATAAATAACTCAAAATCTATTTCTCTAGGATAAAATAATCCTAAATTTTGTGTACATAAAAGGTATCTAAAGATGCGCTTAACGGCGGTCACATGTGATTCTTTAGAATTTGATTGAAATCTAGCACACATGCGTACACTAAACATAATATTCGGATGACTAGCAGTTAAATGTAAGAGAGATCTGGTCATACCTCTATAACGCTTTTCATCTACTGCTATGCCATCTTCATCTTTGTCAAGCTTTATTGTAGGACATATTGGAGTTTTCATGAGTTTTGCTTTTAGCATGTCGAACCTCTTCAATTTGTCCCTCGTGTATTTTAGCATGATTGATGTTGATTTTTTCTTGAGTTTGTTTAATTTGGAGTCCAAAAAAATAGTTGAGCTCACCCATCATGCTCATCTTGAATTCTTCCTGCATACACTTAGTAAAGTCTTTGCAAAGAGAATCGTTATTTGCACAAAAAATTATATTATCTACATAAATTTGTACAACTAGCATGTCATTTTCTTGAAACTTGATGAAAAGAGTGGTATCTATTTTTCATCTTGAAAACTCATTTTCAATCAAGAATTTACTTAGCCTTTCATACCATGCTCTAGGTGCTTACTTTAAACCATAAAGAGTTTAAGTAAATTTGTAAACATGATTTAGAAAATCTGAATTTTTAAAACTAGGAGGTTGTTTCACAAAAACATCATCCGAGATAAAATCATTTAAAAAGACACTCTTGACATCTATTTGATAGAGTTTGAAATTTTTAAAGCATGTAAACGCAACATCCTAATGGCTGCAAGCCTAGCCACATGAGTAAAAATCTCATCAAAATCGATACCTTCTTCTTGATTGTAACCTTGGGCTACCAATCAAGTTTTGTTCCTAAGAACTACTCAATTTTCATCTATTTTATTTCTAAAAATCTGTTTTGTACTGATGATGGAGTGTTCTTCAGGTCTTGGGACTAAAGTCCAAACTTTGTTTCTTTTAAATTGATTTAGCTCTTCTTGCATAGCTAAGATCCAAAACTCATCGTTTTCGACTTTTTCAAAATATTTTGGTTCAGTCTAGAAAAGAAATGCTAAATTACCACAAACATTATGTAGAGAAGAACGAGTTTTGATACATTGCGATGGATCACCAATGATAAGATCTTTCTGGTGACCATGAGTATACCTCCACTCTTTAGGTAGGTTTGAATTTTTTGAATTTTCAGATTCAGCAATCTGTTGGACTGCATTTTGTTGAGGATTTGAAGCTTTCTCTTGATTTAGCTCTTCCTTTTCTCTGATAAAGATATCTTCAACACATTTTTCTATGTCTAACAAGTTATCTTCACAAAAATCCTTTGAAAAATTAAGGTTAGCTTTATAAAAAATAACATGTATAGATTTTTCAATAACTAAGGTCCTTTTGTTGAACATTCTATACGCTTTACTAGATATAGAATATATCCCAAAAAAATACATTCATTAGATTTTGCGTCGAGCTTGCCCAAAAGTTCTTTGTTGTTGTTTAAAACAAAACATTTGCATCAAAAAGCATGAAAATAACTGATGTTAGGTATTTTTCCATTCTATAGCTCATATGAGGTTTTCTTGAGAGAAACTCTTATCATAACTCTGTTTATGATAAAACAAGCGGTATTGACAGCCATTTCTTTCAATGTCCTATTCTTTCTCTCAACAACTCCATTTTGTTGAGAGGTTCTAGGAGCAGAAAAGTTATGGTTAATACTATTTTTATCACAAAACTTTTTAAAATCTTTATTTTCAAATTCTCTACCATGATCACTTTGAATACTTGTGATTTGAAAACTTTTTTTATTTTGAGCTCTCCGAGGCAGTTTTACAAAAGAGGCAAAGATTTCATCCTTATGAGCTAAGAATAGCACCCAAGTATATCTAGAGAAGTTATCAACAATAACAAATGTATATATCTTGCCTCCAAGGCTTAAAGTTCTTGTTGTAATGGTCTAAAAATTAAAATCTCATTTTTAGAATGAAAATAACTTCTTACTTGTTTGCCTTGTTGACATACTTCACAAACTTTATTTTTTTCAAATTTAAATTTGGGTAACCCAATCACTAATTCTTTTTTCAAAAGTTTAAAAATTAAGTTTATGTGTGCATGTCCAAACCTTCTATGCCACAGCCAATTATTATCACTCAAGGCGGCTAAGCACTTGGTGTCATTCTTAAAAAGATCATTGAGAGTGAATGTATAAATATTTTCATATCTTTAACCTTCAAGAATAACTTTGTTATTGGTTGAATCTTCAATAACACACTTTGTATGATCAAACACAACTTTGTAACCTTTGTCACAAAGTTGGCTTATGCTAAGAAGGTTATTTTTCAAATCATCAACATGCAAAATATTTTCAATAGAAGGGGAATAAATTTTACCAATACAGCTAATTCTTATGATTTTTCCTTTACTATTATATCCAAAAGTCACAAATCTGCCATCTTTTAGTTTGAGAGATGCAAACATCGATTGGTCGCCTATCATGTGTCTTGAGCAAGCGCTATCGAAAAACCACATTCCCTCCTTGAAAGAGGATTTGAGACATATCTGTAAGGAGAATTAAGTTTTGATTTTTGGTATCTAAATTTTCTTGGGTCATGTGATGTTAGTTCCTTGAGGGTATGTTCCTTTAGGAACCCAAGTCTTCTTAACACAATTATTTAACAAATTTCTATATGGGCAATGTGTGACAATGTGTCCATACTCATAGTAATGAAAGAAAGTGGCATTTGTATGATTAGATGATGCTTTGGCAAAAATGTTACTTAGGAAGTTTTGTTTCTTCTTGAGTTTATACTCGATTCCAGTTTTGTCAAAAATATATTTTTGCATGCTAAGAAGTTTATCCAAGTTGTTCTTTTCTTGAGTGAATTTGTAAGTAATTTTTGTAAGATCCTCAACATTTTCACTCAAAGTTTTGTTTTCTTCCTTCAAAATAGAAACTTGTTTTGATAAAACATATTTTTTACCCTTCAAAGTTTCAATTTCAGCGGAGGAGAAAAGAACTAATTTTTTCAAAATAGAATTCTTTGTACCCATTTTTCTCAACTCATCATGCAAATCTTCAAATACACTTTGCAATTCATCTAAAGAGAAAGGGTTAGGAGTTACCTCATCATCTTCTCTGGCCATGTGGCATAGGTTTGCTACTTCATTTTTTTCCTTTTTATCCTCAGAGTTGCTGTCATCACTTTCACCCCAAGCAGCTATCATAGACTTTTTGAAGCCCTTTTTGAGCTGAGAACATTTTGCTTTTACATGTCTAGGCTTTTTACACCCATAGCAGATGATTTCTTCCTTTTTGAATTCGTTTTTGAACTTGCTAGAGTCACTTTTGAATTTGGTAGGCTCGCCTCGGTGTCTTTTTTTTCTTGAAGAACTTTCTTTCTCCTTGTTTCTTATTTCTAAGAAATTTTTTGAATTTCTTTGTGATGAGAGCCATGTTTTCATTTTCATCACTTGAGGAGTTCAGATTCTTCTTCATGAGTTGAGGACTTGAAGGCGACGTCTTTCTTCTTTTTGTTGTCTTCCTCTTCGACCATCTTGATGTTCATCTCATGGGTCATGAGAGAACCAAGAAGCTCTTCTAGACTGAGAGTGTCGAGGTCTTTAGCTTCTTGAATAGCTGTGACCTTTGCTTCCCAACTCTTTGGCATACATCTCAGAATTTTTCTTACCATTTCTGCATTAGTGTAAATCTTACCAAGAAATTTTAGTCCATTGATATTGTCTGTAAAACGAGTAAACATATCAAAAATTATTCATCATGCTTCATTTTAAATAATTCAAAATTATGCACAAGCAGACTGATTTTTGACTCTTTCACTTGATTTGTACCCTCATGGGTAATTTTGAATCAATTCCATATTTCTTTTGCGGTGTCACATGTAGAGATCCTATTGAACTCATTTGGATTAAGTGAGCAGTATAGGAGATTCATAACTTTAGCATTTTTTTATATTTCCCTAATATCAGTTTCAGTCCATTCAGCCTCAGATTTAGGGACAGCAGCCCCTTCAATAAATTTGGTAGGTCTTTTGGGTCCATTTATGATAACCCATCAAAGATCGTAGTCTACGGCCTGAATGTAGATTCTTATTCTAGTCTTCCAATAATTATAGTTTGTTCCATTAAACAAAGAAAGTCTGTTGGTCGGCTGACCTTCGGATTGGATAGGTTCGATGCTAGTGGTAGCCATATAAACTCTTAGACTGTTAAGTCAAAAACAACAGTCCAAGCTCTTATACCAATTGTTTGTTCTAGGTAACCCAAGAGGGGGTGAATTGGGTCTTTAAAAATAAATAACAACTTTAAAAACTTTTTTGAAAACTTTTTAATAATGCAATCAAATAGCAATTTAATTAAATATTAAAGTAATGCAAATATTAAAGAGGTTAGGGATAGAGAGATTGAACCGAACACCAAAGATTTGTAGTGGTTCGACTTCTTCTAAGCTTACGTCCACTCCTCAAGTTCTTCCTTAAGTATTTTCACTATATAGAATGCTTCATGGGCGCATTCCAAGCCTTTACAACTTCAAGATTTCGCTTGAGTTAATCGAATATTTACGGGCACATTCAAAAGCCTAACACGGTTTCAAGAAAATTCTACGAAAATAACTTTATGTTTTCTTTTAATCTCTCTTGAACTTTTTTTTGATGAGATTACTCACTAACTCAAAAGATAAAGGGTGACTCACCATTGAATATAATAAATGAAAAGTATTAATGAGAAACACTCACTTTCTTTATAGAAAAGATTTACAATAAATGAGAAAGTAAAGAGAGATGAGGAACAAGAGCTGGAGATTCAACAATAAATGAGGGCTTGAGAATTTTGAGTTTGATTCAAGCAATAGAAAGTAAATGTAGGTCTCCAGTTTAAGTAAATGCTGAGAAGTTAGTCCTTATATAAGCTCTTGTGCATTCATGATCGTTGGAGGTAGGTGAGAGCAATAAATGCCAAAAATCCAACCGTTAAAGTCTACCGCGAATTTGAATTTTCGTCGCCGGTGTCGACACAAATGCCTTTTGTGTCGACACAAAGTATCTAGGACATGGATCTTCAAGTGGTTTGGTCAACACAAATGTTCTGAGGGGTCGACACAATTTCTGTATGCTACCTCACCAACATCATGGTGTCGACACCTTTGGATCTGGTGTCGACTCGTTTGAAACTTCAACATCCAGGGAGGACCATTTGTGTCGACTCATCTTGCCTTTGGTGTTGACACTAAATTCTACAGGAAGCCTCGATTTTTTTCTGTCGGCACATTTGGACTTTGGTGTTAACACCAGAAATTCTTCAAGAGGGCTCGGGAGTTTTGTGTCGACTCATCTTACCTTTGTGTCAACACCAAAAATCTGCAGGTGGTCTCAGTTGTTTTGTGTCGACACAATTTTTATTTGTGTCGACCCAAAATTCCAGATATCAAAAGTGTGAAACACTTTTGTGTCGACACAAAACTTATTTGTGTCGACTCATTTTGAGTCTAGAGAGCTACGACTAATTTGTGTCGACACAAAACTAATTTGTGTCGACACTAAGCTTTTATACCTGAAGAGCAACTTCATGAAACTGTTAGGGTGTCAAACAATGTGTTCAATAGATGTTGATACACTTGATATACTTCAAGTATACTTTACCTAAAAAGTGTTTGACTTATTTTTCAATTGAGTTCAATACAAAATATTCTTTATGCAAAAATACTTAAGTGTTTTAATCCTTTTGAGAGATAAGTTATTTCTTTTAGCTTAAGGTGCCAACTTAATTGTTCAAACTATATTAACACTTTTATTTTAGAAATAAAAAGTATTATCTATTTAAATCCATTTATTTGTAAAAAATAAAATATAAAAATTATCAAAATTAAAATTAAAAAACCATTGGGCTAACAGAAACTATCCACCCAAGTATACATAACTGTTTACACTCAATCGAAAACTATCGACTCAAGCATATATGATTGTCATTAGAAAGAACAACCTAAAGAGATCAATAATAAAATTTTGGTCATTTTTTCGTGAACCTGATTCGCAATAATCTCTTTAATCGATCATTTTATAAAATTGATAATGACCTGATAAGATTCCATTTTAGAAGAAGTTATGCGGCAAATTGAAGAGACGTCCATTTTTGGATTGGGTGACAGGGCGAATCCAAGAGCCTTTCTAAGGATCTTATTATAGCCATGTATGTTAATTGTGTTTATCATCAAATTCGTGTTGCATGTTAAGGTTACTCCATACACTGCAAATACAATAAAATGTGAAATATAAAGTATTATTTATTTAAATTCATTTATTTTTAAAAAATAAATTATGAAAATTATCAAAATAAAAATAAAAAAAACTATTGGGCTAACAGAAACTATCCACCCAAGCATACATGATTGTTTACACTCAATCGGAAATAATCGACTCAAGCATATATGATTGTCATTAAAAAGAACAACCTCAAAGAGATCAATAATAAAATTTGGGTCATTTTTTAGTGAACTTGATTCGCAATAATCTCTTTAATCGATCATTTTATAAAATTGATAATAACCTGACAAGATTCCATTTTAGATGAAGTTATGCGACAAATTGAAGAGACATCCATTTTTGAATTGGGCAATAGGGTGAATCCAAGAGCCTTTCTAAGGATCTTATTCTAGCCATGTACGTTAATTGTGTTTACCATCAAACTCGTGTTGCATGTTAAGGTTACTTCACACACTGCAAATACAATAAAATGTAAATTCTAAATTAACAGCATGCCGTCCCAATTACCTCTCTTCAACTTTACACTTGATTGTGCATTTGCTCAAGCAGAATAAATATCCAAACTGGGGAAACATTGCTCAGTCCACAGAAGCCATTCACCAAGACAAAAACACATCAACCAATAAAACAATAGAGAAACCATGCAAAAAATTAAAAATTATAACACCGAACATATATAGAATGCAATGCAACAATTAGAGAGAATTAGTTTGCACTCAATTGATGAGGATAAACATAACTAAACATGTCAACATACATACTAAAAATTTGATGCTGCCTCCAAAATGGAGGTCTCTCCCTAACATAACATAACATTCATATATGTAATATATGAGGTATATATTAATCAAGGGAAGCAAAGAATACTAAAAATTTGACATACACTAAAAATAATTCCATTTGAGAATCCTCTTTAAAAATGAAAATACCAATAAGGTTAATTGACATAAAGAACAGTATGACTTTGTAAGGCAACTAACTCGGCCCAACTTCCGTTGGGCAATCTTGTTGCTATGCAAACCTCTAAGGACATTCTTGCAAGCGTCAACAGCTTTATAAACCTGGATGTGTAGCAATAATAGGTAAGACAACCATAAATGAAAGAAAATCACTATCTCCAAAATTAATCAGAACTGAGACAACACACCTTGCCTGGTGTTGAGGTTACTGAGATGACATACCACTCAAGCTTTAGCCGATCAAACAGGTTTAGTTCGAATGATACATCATATGTTAATCCAAGAGAATCCCTGACTATTTTAAAAAAGCCTAGACAAAGGCAAAGAATCTTTCACAAGTTCAGAAATGATAATAACATTCGATTCAGATAGAGCAGAACTTCTGGATAAACACTCTCAACACAGTGCCCAAAGATGAATGAAATGGTAGACTCCCAATGCTGTCTTGGTTATGCCCATAACTCGCACATGAGTGCAATTTAATGTCTTGAAACCACAAATTATGGAAAAGGTTAGAAGATGATGCTGTTTTCATTACTCAGTATAGAGAATTCTATGTGTCATCACATCACGAACTTCTGAGCACGGCAATTTTCTGTCATGTTAGTTTAAACAAAAATAATAATACTTTCTGCAACTTAACTCTCTTCATCTTCTACATGCAAGTTTGCCAAGGAATGGCTTGCCCTCCTTGAAGGTTAGCATCCTCAATGTGGATGAAGTTGCTCCTTACAAGAGCATTGGGAAGCCAACGATGCAACAATTATATCGTTTCAAAAAACTTTCGCTCATTTTATTTTCAATCGGTATTGCTTCTAACATCCCCATTATGCATTCATAATTGCTTAGGATATGTCTTACAGATGTGTGCAACAAAAGTTGTGCCTATAATTCACCACCAAGAACTTTCAAAAATCATGATGCCACACATTTTTTTCCCTTAACTGGCAACATAGAAAGAGTTCTTTAGCCACTCAATAATTCCTACTCAATAGATATCAATGGATGCTGATAAAAAAAAAGTGAAATCTCCAATCATTTTACTTTCAATTTGCAAAACAGAATGTGATATAACGAGATAGAATCCAATAGAAACAAAGACATGGAACGGATTACCTACTCTTAACGTTCAAAGTGAGCTCATGATTTGCCTGAGAAGAATGGGTTTATCAACCTTGCATCCAATTCAAAACCCTCATTCAAATACACTAATTGTGAATATGTTGTTTCTTGATTGTCTTATAGAACTTTTCTTCCATTCTAATACGTATGAATCAATTATACAAAACACCTGAAGCATTCCTCTACGTAATCCAACATGCTTTAGTTTTATGAAATCGTTAGTTCCCCACCAACCCCTTGAGTCTATTATTGAAATTGTTCATTTATTGACCTTCAACACAAACTACCGTCTTTTTTGCACTTTGAGTTTTACTTAAATTACATTACATATAATTAGTTTTGAGCTACTTTAAGCCCTTCTTAAACCTCTCGATTCTAGAGTTTCTCTCCAACAATCAAAATTAGCACTTGCACCAACTTCATCAAAGCCCGCCCATATTACTTTTCTATGGACCCTATAATATAGGCTATCTCCTCATGGTAAACCAATAAGATATTTCTTAGTTTCTCTCAAAGTTTTAATGATATCAATATATTGATTAATACTGTCGATATCGGTCAGTACATAGACACCTACGCCAATACTATCCTAATACATCTATTTAACATCTTGATTTCTTTGTGCCTTTGCACTAGTCTCCTTAACAAATAATTTGCCTCCACTATTTTGCCTCTTAACCATAGTCTCCTAATCAACAAATACTATTGTTTCTGTTAAGTAATGCAAGGTTGGAGAGGAACATTGTGATGTATTAACGCAAAACACAATTATATAGTTGTACAATTAAATAAAGATCAAACCATAATTACCCTAATGACTAAAATACATCTCAGACCTTCAAACTCATACTTTGAGCTCGATATGTCCCGCTGGAACTAAAAGCAAGAAGTAAGAGTCCTTGTGAAATAGCCCGCTAGTTGTAAGAAGAAGGCAACAAAAGAAATTTTGTGTGATAGAAAACAGAGTTGAGTTGTCTAAATAGTACTACTGATAAACATCGTAGAGAAAGTAATAGATGATTGTGAAGAGTCTAAATTAAAGAAAAGCTAACAAAGCCAAATAATTTAATTCGTAATATAAAGCATATTGGATGTTAATACATTTAAACAAATTCGTAATATAAACTAGTAATTGACTTGAGACCAAAAATGTCCCTTCCCAAATGACATCAATATTTCGAGTAAAAAAGGAAGTAGAAAATGATAATAAACTTCGAGAGTAGAAAATAGCAATAAGAGGTGCATTTCGGGTCCATCTCCCAGGGACAATTGGTGATCTAACCTAACAAGCATAATGGGAGCCAAAAAGGACACAAAAACTTTAACCGAAAACTTTTTGGAACCAAAACTCTGATACTATGTTAAGTAATGCAAAGTTCAGGATGAAAATTGTGTTACATTAAAAAATAAAACACATAATTGTTGAGTTATATAAATAAATAATAATCAAACATGAAATAGCCCCACAACTAAAAATACATTTCATAATTTCAACTCTAACCGATCACTCTCTCCTCTCATTTCAAAATATAGCTCTTGGGTTATAAGCCTATAACTCTGTACAACTTTTAATATCTCTCCTATTTTATATACTATTGGGAGGTGCATCAATAAGGCACATACTCATGTCATTTTAAGTGTAAAACATTCAAAGTTCTACAAAATTAACATTTTTCTTAATACAATAAAAAAAATAGTGTACTTCTTGCACAAAAAAAGATGAAAAGGACACATTCAAATAGCGAAAACAACAAAATAAAGTAATATTACTGAGATTTACAACTCTTTAAGCATGCAAAATTGCTCAATTAAGTAAAAAACTAAATATATAAACATGTGTTTGACAAATAAAAAGAGAGATTAAAAGAAAATAAGTAATATAAATATATATATATTTTAAAATAAATAGCATGCACGTGAGATGTCATGTATATACTTATCAAAATAAAATACATGATATGCCATGTATACTACTTTTCGTTAAAAGAAAAATTAAAGCTAACCCCACAATGACTCCCCAATATTTAGTTGACTAAAAAAGGCTTAAAACTGAAATAATAATAAAAAAGACAGAAAAATATTATATGGTTTGTCAACAAGTAAGATTTTCACAAAGATCACCGAAAAATGTCAAATGGTGGGGTAATCATCCAAAAAACAACCAAACATTGTCATATATAACTGGGATTACATCACCGGTCTTCTTCACCTCATATGTGGTCTTCCATGTGGCATAATGGATCCAATTATTTTAGCCTTACTATAAAATGGAAAAGATAAAGAAAGATCGCAATGTTAAAAATTCGTTCTACACATGACGAGTCCTATATGAATGCACGACGTTTGTAGAGTGGACCAACTTAGAAGGTCAAAAAAATAATTAAGCAACTACAAGCAAGTGGCACGCTGCAGCTTTTTCGTATGTGTATTTGCTAAAATACTTTCCACCATTCATTCAACATTTTCTTAGTTACTATAATATTGATAAATAGTTATGTTAACCAAGGCATGCCTACATCTCCTAGCAATTCCAAATATCATAAGAATACCATTTCCCCCTAGAGCTCTCCCTCTATTTATGTTAACCGAACTTCACCTTAATAGTCAATATTGTAATTCCATGAAAAAATCTACTCTCTCTATTCTCTAGCAATTATCACTTTCACTTAATAAAAAAAAATTCCTACATAATTTTCATTCAATAACTTCATCATTTCCCTACAATTTTCTCATCTTACACCAAAACTCAGGAATTTAAGGCTTTTAAGGATTCTAGGCAAGACGATGCCTGGTTCCTTTTCTACATTGATAGTTGATGTTTCAAGGATAATGGTTGAAATGGCTAATGAAGTGGGCCTTGTGATTGGCTTTATTATAGGTAGAGATAAGAGTTTGTGTATCCGTTACAAATTTGTAGATGGATGAATCTCTAGTAAGTAATTTTCTTTCGATGAGAGGGATTCTTTTGATCATCACGTAAATTTGAGCAAAGCTAACACCGTGTATTAACGTTGGGTTGGATAGATTACAAAGGTTGGCAAGTATGGTATAGTGTCATATTGAACATTTGCCATTTAAGTATTTGAACTTTCGTTGGGTGAAAATTCCTTTTGGGGTTTAGTTTTAGAAAAAAAATGGAAGCAGGTAGATAGATTAGAAAAGACTTTGATTTCTATAGGAGGGTTCACTTAGTGCAGTTCCTATCAAATAGTATTACTATTTATTATTTCTCCCTTTCTTTCCACAAGAATTTCTCATGATTTTTGCAACTATATTGAATCTTAAACAAAGACGATGACGTGTGCTTTTGGCAAATTAAAATAGCTAATGCATATTAAGCCAGTATTCACATTAATAATTTTCATGTACAAGCAAATAACACGTAAGTAAGCAATTAAACGTACTCAATACTTTTTTCAAAATCAAACTCAAAGTAGAGATGACAACGAAAAGGGGTAGGACCAACGATGTGCACTTTTATTCTCTTTTTTTATTTAATCGGAATAAAAACAAAAAAAAATTTAAAAAGTAGTGCAAATGAGATGAGAAAAGAAATGAAAGATTAATTTTAAGAGAGAGAAATATTAATAAGAATTATAGATAATATAATAAATAAAAAATAATAATTAATAAATTAATAGAATTAAAAATACAAAATATAAAAAATATAAAATAAAAAATAAAAATAAGTATAATTTTTTTGGGTGAGGCGTCTCTCTAGTTCCATTGTGGACTAGAGAGGTTAAGTTTGATCTTTTTAGGTTTAAAATAAATATATTTTGATGTTATGAACTATTTATTTTATTATTCTTAGTTTATATATAATTACTGTAAAAAATTAAATTGATCGGATATAGTTAGTTACCCTAACAAATCATATTTGCGTTAACAAAAATAAATTGTGATTTATATATTATTATTTATTTAATTTACATAAATATAATTTATTTTAATAGTTAACGATATTTAATTAATTTAATTTTATATAATAATAATATATAAATTAAAAATAATAAAATAAATAATCCAATCATTAAAATATATTTATTTTACACCTCAATAACATCCAATTGAAACTCTTCAGGTGATGGAGAGGAACCAAATCCAATCATTTTAATATCTTAAATTTACTATACCTTTCTGTATGGACGGTGGTAAAAATCCATAGCCAAACCGGCGGGAGCTCCGAGAGGTCACAGCGAGAGAGGTTTCATCTGGCCGATCCGCCCTCGGGAAAAAATGGCGGCAACATTTGGCGCCATTTTCTGCAAACCCCATTTCCGCCATTTTCGGTGTTTGGGGCTTAAATCTTCCACGTATAAAACAATCTCTCCAGCATCTTCTTCGCTCCTAACCTTCAATCCCATTTCCTGCAAACCCCCAAGGTATTCCTCTCGTCGCTATCGAGTCCTCGGAATGGCTCAGGAAGATCCACAAACCAACGGTTTTGAAGTCCAAGAACACTCTCCGAAGAAACAGAAGCTCGATCAGAACGGCGACCATGGATCCCCCAAATTTCAGAACGGCGACCATGGATCCCCCAAACTTCAGAACGGCGACCAAGGTTCGCCCAAACTCTCTGCCGCCCCGTTTTTTAAAGTGAAGAAGCTTTCCGAGAAAGCTGTTCTTCCCTTTAGGGCCTCTCCTCTCTCCGCTGGTTACGATCTTTCCAGGTAACTCTCCTCCCCTCAAAACATCTCAACACTCGATTATTAGGAACAAGGGGCGGTCGTAGCGGTGATCTGAATCGTTCAATCTCGTAATATGTTTTGAAAAAAATTATTCATATAAAATCCATTTGTGCGATCTGTTGATGTATTTTTTTTGTGTGGCTTATACGATAAATGATTAAGATAATCGCTATAAGTCCATTCTAGCCCTACGAAATAGAGATTTGATGGGTTTTGGGTGATAGTTAAGAATATTTCGTGCGTTTTCTGCTGGTATTTGAAAGTTTTCAGTGTCTATAAATTTGGTTTTTGTTTTGTCTTAAGCGCAACAGAGATTAAAGTACCAGCCAGAAAAAAAGCATTGGTTCCAACAGATCTCAGCATCGCCATTCCCGAAGGAACATACGCTCGAATTGGTAAATTTCCCTACTATTTATGTTCACACAACACACGATGATTTATGTAGTTTACACAAAATTAAGATTATGCACTACATAAATGCAAAATTTTAACAAAAATAATGAATATAAATACTTAAAAATGGGTTGAAAACCAAAATGTGTAAGAAAAATTATCGGGACCATTGGCCAATTCTTTGTTCATTGACTATCACAGAAAATGAATTAAAAATAAACCTTTTTTAGTCATAGGTTGATTTTTTTGAAATTTGTTAGGCTTATAGGGATAACAAAAAAACAAATTTTCATTAGTGTAGTGAAAATCTTGGTCGGCGACAGTAATGCTGATTTTTATAGCGCCACTATTTGCAGCACCACGATCGGGGTTGGCATGGAAGCATTCGATTGATGTTGGGGCAGGGGTGATCGACGCCGACTATAGGGGTCCAGTTGGGGTCATCTTGTTCAACCACTCTGATGCTGATTTTGAAGTAAAGACTGGCGACAGGATTGCGCAGTTGATCATTGAGATAATCATGACACCTGATGTGGTGGAGGTTGACGATTTGGATTTGACAGTTAGAGGTGCCGGTGGGTTTGGATCTACCGGTGTTTAGAACTCATCGATCTCATTGGTGTTAGAATGTTAGGCTTTACTGTTTAAGTTTCTGCACTTGGTTTTGGTTATTGGATTCAAATGCTTGTGGGATAAGTTTGTTGTCTTTCGTTGGGTAATTTTGTCGAGCTCTATTTGAGTATTTATGATAGAGAACATGTAGAACCTTGAAATGGTGTCCTATATTGGATTAACTCTTTTCAAATTTTTGGTGCATTTTCTGTGAAATTTGTTGGGCGATCCTGGTTCTTTCTCAACAGCTAGTGGAACACTCCGTTGACAAAAGCCTTCGGCTTTGTTATAGGATCCGTTTGGTAGCATGCTTCAGACTAATTTTTTTGAATTTTTAAGTTATTATATGACGATAAAAGTTTGGTTTTGAGCAGAATTAAACGAGGCCACATTTTAGGTGGGGTTTGTAATTGTAATAGTTTTTTCATGTTCTCTGTTTTGTATTTCTTGATTATTTGATTTAAATTTTTTACTTTTTACCTTCTTGTAATAGGTTCAATTTAACAAGTATATCCATTTTAAGGTTAATAAACATTCCATATTTTGAAAACCAAATGGGTGAGAAAATCAAAAAATAATTGGGTCAAGGGTTATTAGTTCTGGAGTCAAATCAGCAGCTGAAATGAAATATCAAGTTCATAATTATGTAAGATAAGTTGCAATTACAAATAAATAACAAATATAAAATTGGAATTACAACATAAATGGAGCAGAAAAGGGGAAAATAGGTCCATTTTGATGGTCAACAAATAACAAAATCTAAACGGCATGCCAGCGAAGAGAGAAATGTTCAACTTTGTAAATAACTTTTATGACCAAACGAATTAGGCAAACATTAAAAAAAAAGAAAAGAAAAGCATAAACAATTATGTAACAATGTAATAGTTTTCGTAGTTCACCTTAAAGTCTAAGTTGACTGGTAAAGATCAATAGAGAAAGCACAATGTTATAACTTATAAGCCTTTCCGTAAAAGTCACCTTTCAAAATTGAATTACAAGGAAAAGAATGCTCATACATGAAAATATAGTCTCTTATTTTCAATTGATGGGAACAAAATATAATGAAGTACTATGCTACTCAGTCGATGTTTTGGTAGCTCATTCTATCGATACTAACTTGATAGCTCGACAATTTTCGCACACCTATTAATATTCAATGATTTACCAAATTATCTTAATCCGGTATATAGGATGCCCCTAACATAATTTCAAATTCCTGGGTATAACTCATTCTTGAAAATCAGTTTACAAGACAGTGTGCCCAAAAAGTTTATAAACACATATTAGTCATTTATTTTTAGTCAATGTGGAACAAGATTGTAACTTAAAATATTAGAATACAATAGAGTGGCAACATGTATAACATTCACAACAAACCATAGGTCTCCAAACATTATATATATATATATATAGACGATGTTAGTTCTAGGCAACCTAAGAGGGTGGTAAATTGGGTCTTAAAAATAAATAATAATTTTAAAATTTTTTTAAATTTTTTTAAATATTGCAATCAAATAAAGTAAGATAATCAAATATTAAACTAATGTAAATATTAAAGATGTTAGGGATAGAGAGATTGAACCAGACACCAAAGGTTTATAGTTGGTTCAGCTTCTTTCAAGTCTACATTCACTTATCAAGTTTTTCCTTAAATATTTTCACTATATAGAATGCTTCACGGGCGCATTTCAAGCATTTACAATTTCAAGATTTCGCTTGAGTAAATGAATATTTACGGGTACATTCAAATGCCTATTTCAACTTAAAGATTATCCTATAAAAGCAAGCCTCTGTTTTTTTTTAATTTCTCTTGAACTTTTCTTTGATGAGATTTACTTGTTCACTCAAAAGATAAATGGTGGCTCATCATTGAATACAATAAATGAGAGAATTAATGAGAAACACTCACTCTCTTTACAGAAATTGAATTATAATAAATGAGAAAGTAAAGAGAGATGGGGAACAAGAGCTGGAGTTCAGCAATAAATGCGAGCTTGAGTATTCTAAATTTGATTCAAGCAATAGAACAGTAAATGAAAAATCTCAAGAGGAATTAAATGCTAAGAAGTAATTCCTTATATAAGTTCTTGTGCATTTATGACTGTTGGAGGTAGGTGGGAGCAATAAATGCCAGAAATTCAATCGTTGAGGTCTGTCGTGAATTTGAATTTGCGTCGCAGGTGTCGACACAAAAACCTTTGGTGTCGACACAAAATGTCTTAGGGTAGGTCCTTTAAGTAGTTGGGTCAACACATTTTTTCTGAGGAGTCGACACAATTTCTGCAAGCTTTCTCACCAATACAACGGTGTCGACACTTTTGGATCTAGTGTTGACTCAGTTGAACTTTAGAATCCGGGAGGAGGCACTTGTGTCGACTCAAGTTTTCTTTGATGTCGATACTAAATTCTGCAGGAACTCTCGGAATATTTGTGTCGACACTTTTGGACTTTGGTGTCGACACTAAAATTCTTCAGGCGGGCTTGGAATTTTTGTGTCGACACATATTCCATTTGTGTCGATCCAAATTACCGGATACCAAAAAGTGATAGAACTTTTGTGTCGACTCATTTTGAGTCTTGGAAGTTTCAGATCTTTTGTGTTTGACACAGAACTTATTTGTGCCGACAGTAACTTTTGATACCTGAAAGCAACTTCATAAAACTTTTAGGGTGTCAAACCATTTGTTCAAAATTGTTGACACACTTGATATGCTTCAAGTATACTTTGCCTTAAAAGCGTTTGATTTAATTTTCAATTGGGTTTAATACAAAATATTCTCATTCAAGAATACTTGAGTGTTTTAATCATTTTGAGAGTTGAGTAATTTCTTTTGGTTAAAGGTGTTAACTCAAATGTTCAAAATGTGTTAACACTTTCATTTTGAAAATATAAAAAATTATTCTTTTAAATCCATTTATTCTTAGAAAATAAATTATAAAAATTATCAAAATTAAAATAAAAAATATTTGGGCTAACAGACGAATTAGGTCCAAACTATAAAAAAGGATTGCATGGGTTGTGAATAAGTTAAAAGTAAAACTCAAGTTAAATACAAGACACCAACTCACAACAAAAGCCAATGCACCCGTGCGACTAGGCTAACGTTAACCCTAAAGGGCTCGAGGAGAGATTCTAGTGCAATGCAAGAAATAGTGCAATTTGCGAGGTTTCTTTAATGGTTTTCTAAACAAGCTTGAGCCTCACATCTTTGGTCAAACTCAAGCTTTATCTACAACATTCAATTCATCCAGTACAAGGTGGAAAAACAGCAAACTTGACCATCATCTTCACCCAAGGCTGAATGTGCCTAGGGTGGATTGGCTTCATAAGCACATTTGTTCACAAGTGTACCCAAAGCATTTCAGTTTTGAAGCACTTTTTGACTTGGCATTCCAAATGTGAATATTCTGAAATTCTAGCACTATCCAACTCTGTCAATTATGTCAAAGATTCAGTATTGTTCTACAAATTTTCCACCAATTATTTAAATCAATAATAACTTTGAACAGTCAAAACTTGCATGATTCGAAAACAATTCGAGTGCAAATGAACTAAATTTAGCGATAAAGTGGGTCATAGAACAATATAGAAGTTAGCGAGTTACAGATTGCTGATACGTATTATTGAAGCTTACGTGGTCTTAACCACAAACTTGTTTGAGAAAGATTGCCGACAGTTACTTCAACAAAAAGCATTACATGTGAGGAAGAAGAGTATGTGGATCTGGAGGCACATCTGTACTTGCCTGTAAAATGACAAACAAAGGAGACATTGGTGGGAGATCCCTGATGCTTTAGTGCTTTCTGATTATTATTATTATTATTATTATTATTATTATTATTATTATTATTATTACTGTAGTTTATTTTATTTGATCATAGTTCTGAAATCTATCCAATCATTGCAACCGATAACTTTATTTTCTTTGTTGCCTGGGTTTAATTGTGGAATCCACTAATTTATGTAGTTCAACCTCAGATTTACCAATCTTTTCTACTTCACGACATCATGCACTTAGTAAATCAATTTTTTTTTTCCTCGTAGATTTGTTAGTAAAAAACAGTGGCCTCTTATAAAATGGTTGCATGCTATGCTATGAAAATAGAATCCCTCACACAACTGGTTCTCCTTTCTTACGAGATGCATGAAGTTGTTTTCTGACTCGGGAAGCCAGTGACTGCAATTTGGCATAGAAAAATTCTCGTGAGGAATGGGATTAAAAAAAAAAAGGAAGAAGAAAGGAACAAGGCAAATTGTTCTGGAGCTT
Source organism: Heliamphora exappendiculata (assembly GCA_034768845.1). Lineage (NCBI taxonomy): Eukaryota > Viridiplantae > Streptophyta > Magnoliopsida > Ericales > Sarraceniaceae > Heliamphora > Heliamphora exappendiculata. The sequence goes on along the minus strand of JAOTRH010247640.1, from coordinate 31,952 downwards.
AAATGATTAAAGAAGATGACAAAACATGTGAGATGACAAGAATATTTTGGAAAGCTGGCTACTTTAAATTAATTACAGCAAAATATTGGTATGAAATTTTATTTCAGTAGCACATGCCTTTCCTAACTCAACTCCCCATTGGTCGAATGAGTTGATACCCCAAATGAAGCCTTGAATAGCAATTTTGTGTTCGTATATTGGTAGCAACTGAGGAAGACAGCGAGGAAGACAACAAGAATTTGTGGGATTAGGACAAGAGACAGATAAGTTGATCACTTACAAGAATGAGACACCAACATCACCAATAGCAGTCCCAATATAAAATGCCAAAGACCATACTTTTTTTTAAGCATCTTGCTCTGGAGCATGGATTGCTGCTCCCGTCAAAATTTGTCGGTCCAATGTTATTAGAGTTTGCGCTTTAACTGATCTTGGAGACTTGGGACTAGTCCCATCCACATCTAATTGTTCTTTTCAAGCCTAAATGTGGACATATATCAAAATGCCTCATAATATAAAGGTGCTGCCTACAGACATTCAAGATTTTTCTCTTGGAATTGACACATTTCTCCTGCCAAGCTCCTGGTTTTACTCCGCTCAGTTAGGTTTTCACCAATCCCCTTAAGGCTAAGAAGCTTTCTCCATTCATGAAGGAACCATTCAAATTTATTTACTCGCCTAATTAACACTGGTTCTTAAGTTTTTGCAGGCATCAATATGTTATGTTCAGTAATGCCTCTGTATATTTAAGCATAATTAATTTCTGCATGTCTTTAAAAGATAATAATAATAGACTGTGACCTGGAAGAACATTAACTTATGATCCGAGAACAAGAATGTGCACTTTCCTTGCATGTATGATACTTCACACTCCCAACCAACAAGTAGAAGATAACATAAGCACCTTTTAGGTTGTAAACCACTATGGGAAAACAAAAGGATTGCTGCCACGTGGCACCTTGGAGAGCATGTACTCTAATCTTGGACATAATGAATGCCAAAATCCAATGACATCCATGCCATTAATTTTGCAAGACTTCCATAAAAATGATGGACCTGTCATGCTTCCATCCAATATTTCATACTCAAATGAGTAGTTATGGAATTGTAGAATGGTATAACTTAACTATTAGTTGAGGCTGGAGATGGAGAGGTTGAATTTGACTATTAATGCATGAAAAAGTGAGGAGGGTCAGAACAAAGAAACACTAAACTGAACTTAAATTGGCATCACGCATGCCAAAATTGGAAACACATTGCTGTGAAAATTTACAAAAGAAGAATGGGAGGCGTGTAGCATCTTTCAGAAACAAACACCCTCAACCTTTATATATCCTTAAGTTGTCTATATGATATTGTTTATGCATGTTTTTGTCCTAGATTTTTCACAGGAATGTTCAATGAAAGGAAAACAATATTACTTATGCGTACTCATTTCTTACAGGTAATGACACAAAATAATGATTTTTATCTTTTTGACAAATAAATAATCATTTTCTTCTCATTTTTCTACCCAACAAAAAAAGAGAAAAGAGGGCATATTTGGAATCGTTCTCTTTCTTTTTTCCTTTTCTTTTCCCTTTTTTCATTTTGTTTACAAAAGCAATGTAAAGTTCGGGAACACACATCATTGTGGTGTTTTCTGAAAATTGACTTGTTTTCAGTTTTTTATTTTTTTTGGAACCAGTTTGCCAAACAAGGACATAGCTTTCTGTTTTTGTTTATTCTTTTGGCATACCCCAAGTATAAATGGGGTTTTGCGGCATTCTGTTTTCAGGTTGATTTTTTTTTTTTTTTGCTATACTGCAAGTATAGATGGGTTTGCTTATTGTGACATGTACTGGGAACTCATTGACCAGAATCCTGTCATTTGAATTACTTATTTTATTTTTGATAAGTAAGATAAAAATATATTAAAAAGAAAGTGCATTAAGATAATGCCACTTGAATACAAGTGCTCCCAAAAGAAGTTTCTACAGAGAACCTCAACAAACAAGGAGGCAACCTAAAGGAAGAGAGTTAGTGAAATCTATAGTATTGAAAATACAATGAGTCCCTTCCCCAGAAAAATACCCTTCAACGGTTTCCATCCCAGAAAAAATTCTTTTCTTGCGTTCCAACCTAAGCGACCACATCACACACAAAGGGGCATATAACCTTTTTCTTTCCTGTTTCATTGTGACATGTCTGAAATTTGTTAATTTGGAAAGAAATTACCATATGAGCCTGTTTCAATTTAATATCCCAAATGGTGGTATTGTTAGATGCCTAAGAATTTGAGAGCAAAAGGATTCAAACTGCTAGTAATTATGCAAAAACTTTCAAGTGTGCCTTGTCTTTTAGATATTAAAGATTCCTGAGGTAGATATTACCTGCCATAGTTAATTAGGTAAAAGAATTTCAGTTATCCCGAGCTGTTCTGGACTCAAAAAATATAGGGTCAAATAGATACATGAGAATTCTAGGTGGTATGTTTCTTTCACAATAAGCACTCCAATTATAGGACTATGGCCGTGAATTTTTTACGTGTCCTTTAAGGGTGTAAAGAGGTCGATTTTTTTGTTTGAAAGCAACAATGCTGATCTGTTGAACCCCCATTTTGTTTGTGTGCTTTGTTGTGTTTTGTTAACTTTATGTATGAAAAGGACTGGAACGTCTATTGAATAACTAATTATATGGTGTCCCTCCAAATATAATTATGTGCAAATATGGAGTTCTATTTTGTGAATGAATACCGGAAATTGTTTCTTTATTAATTACATTGTTGTTTTTCTAGTGCACAGGCAGGACCAATAACTTGTGGCAGGGCTATATTGCCAGGCAGGGTTCCTGCATTTTGCAATGCTCACCTCCAGAAAGCTCATCGAGCCCTGAAGAAGACAGGTCTTGATATATCTTCAACTAGTGAGCTTGCTCCAAAATTCCATGTCATAGTGGCAGAATATGTGCGCCAAATTCAATCCAAAAGAAGAGCTGCATTGAGGGAAAATAGAAATAGTGTTGTGGTTAAGCAAGAAAGCTGCAACTGAGAGCCTCACTATTCATAATTGCAGACTTGATCCAGCACATATGAGGGGTGAAGAATGAAGTGATAGAAGAGGCAGGTCTGAGGAACTTTTCACATCAAATGAAAGAAATGTGAAGGCTTTTTGTTCGAACTGGGATAATGCTTGGAATTGCAGATTTTAACTTACTGAAGGTACCTATTGAGTCTCTTGCTTTCATCATTTGGTTAGCCCGTTATGTTAGGTGCTGATTTCCAGAAATGTTGTATATTAATTTCTAAAGGTACCTATTGAGTCTCTTTTTGGAATTATGTTGTATATTAATTTCTATATCCTGGTCCATTGAATTTGAGCTTATTCTATTGCAAATTTTTTTTTAAAAAGAAAGCTATTGGACATCAATGCTTGAAGAAAATTACTTGAAGGGGATGCGTGAGGCCTCCTTAGAGGGAAACACAAATAAGTAGAATGCCCCTCCCCCCCTCCCTCCATTCAATACCTCAATGCCAGATGGGACTTCCCATTTTCGATGCAGCCTATCCTTCAAGGATGAAGCCTTCCCTAGCTTCTTCACCGGCCAAACAACCTCCTCTGACATTAGCATGTCCCCTCTCCGTTACCACCAACAGATTCCTATTGGCAACAAGGTCAAAGGTTTTCCTCTCTATCTGAACTATCCTCTTCTAGGTTTCTCTCTCTGGATTGCTCTTGCTCCGAGCATTCTTCGGGATCTTCACTCACTCCACTATCCAGAATCTGAGATCTGAGGAATTCACGATCTCTGAGGGATGAACTTTGTCTACTGATTTTTCACCTGAAGAAGCTGCCATTTTATGATGAGCTTGAAATTATAGTAATAATTAATGTTGTTGACCCATAATAGATGGGTTTATACTTTGTTGAGTTGTATAAATTATATTTTGGTATTTACTTTTCATCTTTTCATTAAATATTTTCCTTTCTTGTTGCAAATTCAATTGTTTGTTAATTCATTTTTAGAAAATTGTAAATGATTACTTTTCTTCCTCTTTTTTTTTTTCACTTGAGACCGGCGTTCACATGGAAAATTGGCATGATATCAGCCATGAATATGACATATGCATCCTATCATCTTGGTACAGTGCATGGAAAATTGGCATGATATCAGCCATGAATATGACATATGCATCCTATCATCTCGGTACAGTGCATCACATCACTATCAAGATTTAATGTTTCAAATCAGTGTTGACACTGTCATATTTTAAGATTGAACGGCAAGTAAAATATGCCATTAATGTAGTTATTTCATTGTGAGAGAGACTTCTCTCGTATTGTATGTATGTATACGTAGATATATGTTCGTATCTTTGTATCTAGTGCATTTATTGTATATCTCACCTCTTTTTTATTGAGGTAAAAAGTCGACGAAAAAGGAAATAAAATTTTGGGTTTTATGCTGTGTTGAATTTATTCCCGAAAAGGAACCGAAAAAAAAAAGATTGTGTAAAAGAGGATAAAGTTCAAGAAAGGCAAAGCAGAAATAGCCTAGGACACCCACCTACACCTACACAAACGCCCTCTTTGGTGGTACTAACATGCTTCAATTTCAAGCCCAATTCGACAATCTTTACTAACTTGTAAAGTAATCCAGCACTAGTATCACTACTTCTACTATCATTACATACTCATAGCCCCATTATGCACCATTGCTGGCCTTTTACTAGCCATTAAAGTATGCCAGCACAGCTACCATGACTTCTACTACCACTGTATACTGATAGCCCCGTTATGCACCATTTCTGGCCTTTTACTAACCAGTAAAGTACGCCAGCACTAGTACCACAACATCTACTACCACTATGTACAGATAGCCTCGTTATGCAACATTGCTGGCCTTTTGATTGCCCAAAAGTATGCTTACTTTGATGGTTATCCACATGTTTGATTTGTTGCTTATCAATTATTGCTACATAAGTGTGTTAGTGGTTATATACCACACATATTAGCCCATGCTAGATGATCTCGGTTATGGATGTAGGATGTGGGTACACATATTCGTTCATGTTGTTAGATTATACGTTATGTTGGCGTATACAATTTGAAAAAAAGAGAGTATTAAATGTATTTTCTTAGATGCTCTCAAGTACGGATGTTAATATGCATGTGTATATCTTGGGGTTGGACCCATCAAATCTCTATTTGAAGTGTATGTGGATTCAGCACAGGGGGATCATATCTTTATTATTTTTAACCGATTAATTGGGACAAAATGGTGTTGTAACATTATGTTAAAAAGATACTTTACTCATTTTATTTCAGTTGTGTACCAAAAAATACATATAATGAGTGTTTAATGCAATTGTAGTTATACAACAAATGTTTTACAAGAAGTACTAGACACATTTTACATTTTTATCCAGACATCAAATGTTTGACACAGATACTTGATTTATTTTGGAAGTCATAAGATAGATATCATATTATGTTTAACTCTATAGCCACCTATGTACTGCCACCATTACAATTGTCTCCATCTTGAATGTTGAGCGGTGAAGAAAAATCATAGTTCTGGGTTGACTGCTCGAGCGGCTTAGCACGGTGGTAATCTCGGACTAGGGACAGCTCGAGTGATCAGTCGTCCGCTCAAGTGGGCTTGTGTGTAAGAAGTCTCGAGCGGTCAGGGGTTCGCTCGAGCGGACCCGTCGTGGGACAATTTTTAAGTGTGGCGGCTAGGGTTATATGTTAACTCTAGAGGCTTGTTCTTTGTGTGTGTATTGTACGTTTTAACTTAGAGAGACTGTAAAAAAGTTAAGAACAGCATCCCTCTTTGTAATCCTCCAATCAATATAGTGAAGTGTGGTTTCGTGGACGTAGGCACGCCTTGTCGAACCACGTAAATCTTGTGTGTGGTCATGTGATTGCTTGTTTTCTTTCTTCTTCGTTATTATTCTGCAGTTTGTGCATTCGTGATTGATCTTGGACGGGATTAGCGTTCTAATCCCCAACAACCGGTATCAGAGCATGGTTCGGAGGTTGACGAACATACATGGCAGAAGAAGGAAGATCGACAAGAATCGAGAAGTTCAAAGGTTCGGACTTCGGATATTAGAGGATGCAAATAGAAGACAATCTGTATGGGAAGAAGCTACACTTACTACTTTTAGGATTCAAACCGGAGGGCATGAAGGATGAGAATTGGGCGTTACTTGACAGGCAAGTGCGAGGAGTTATTCGATTGACGTTGTCCTGGTCAGTGGCGCACAATGTGATCAAGGAGAAGACTACAACAGATATGATGGCGGCACTTTTAAGCATGTACGAAATGCCGTCGGCAAACAATAAGGTACATCTTATGAAGAAACTATTTAATCTTAAGATGTCCGAAGGTACATCCATTGCACAACATCTAAACGAATTTAATACCATTACACATCAGTTGTCTTCAGTATAGATTAATCTTGACGATGAAGTTAGGGCCTTGATCGTGTTGGCTTTGCTGCCAAACAGTTGAAAGGCTATGAGAACGGAAGTGAGTAACTCTGCTGATAAAAATAAACTGAAGTATGACGATGTCAGGGAGTTGATTTTGAGAGAAAAAGTTCGCAGAAAGGATTCAGGTGAGGTATCAAATTCAGGGTCAAATGCTGGTACAACTTTGAATGTTAAAGCACGGGGTAGAGGTAACGACAGGAATCAGAACAGGGGCAGGTCTAAGTCTAGAAGAGGCAGATGCAAATCCAGATCGGGACGACAGCCTGAATGCTAGGGTTGTGGCAAGACAAGCCACATCAAGAAGAACTATAGGGAGCAGAAGAAGAAGGCTGACGATGAGTCAGCCAATGTTGTGACAAAAAACGTCCAGGATGCTTTGCTCTTACCAGTGGACAATTCTATTGATTCTTGGGTACTAAATTCAGGAGCCTCCTTTCATACTACGACGCACCGAGAGATCATGGAAAATTATGTTGCTGGTGACTTCGGCAAAGTATATTTGGCAAACGGAGAGGCGATTGACATCGTGGGTACAGGTGATGTCAGAATTAGAGTTCCAAACAGTTTAGTATGGAAGATACATAACGTACGGCATGTACCTAAATTAATGAGAAATTTGATTTCTATTGGACAGTTAGATGCTGAAGGTCATTCAGTGACCTTTGTTGGTGGCACGTGAAAAGTTACCAAATGAGCTATGGTAGTGGCTTGAGAACAAAGACGGATACCCTGTACATGACCACAAGTACAAGGGATATAGTGACACTAGCAGACAATGGTTCAGACACACGCTTGTGGCATCAGAGGCTAGGACACATGAGTGAGAAATGGATGAAAGTTCTACAGTTAAAGGGCAAATTACCAAGTTTGAAGTCTGTAGAGTTTGATTTGTGTGAGAGTTGAATCTTCGAAAAGCAGAGAAAAGTTAGCTTTCTGAAAGGCGACAAGACACCAAAGCTAAATAGGCTGGAGTTGGTACACACATATCTATGGGGTCATTCCCTAGTTATATCTCTTGGAGGCTTGTGGTATTATGTGACATTCATTGATGACTCCAGTAAGAAGGTATGAGTTTATTTTCTGAGAAATAAATCTGATGTGTTTGAAGTTTTCAAGAAGTAAAAAGCATTGGTAGAGACTGAAACTGGGTTGAAGCTGAAGTGTCTGAGGTCAGATAATAGGGGTGAATACACAAACGGGAGATTTAAGGAGTTCTACGTAGCTAGTGGAATCAGATGGGAGAAGACAATTATAGAGACGCCATAGTAGAATGGCGTGGCTGAGTGGATGAACATGACGCTAAATGAGAGAGTTAGAAGCATGAGACTGCATTTTGGCCTACCCGAGTCCTTTTGGGCTAATGTAGTGAAAATGGTAGCCTATCTTCTAAATCGGGGACCATTAGTACCGTTGTGTTTCAGAATTGCAGAGGAGGTATGGAGCAGAAAAGAGGTGAACTTATCATTTCTGAAAATCTTTGGTTGCACGTCATATGTTAATAGTGATTCTGATGCTAGAAGTAAATTGCAACCAAAGTCCAAAGTCTATTATTTTATTGGATATGGTGATGACGAGTTTGGCTACTGATTTTGGGATGACAAAAATCGAAAGATCATTAGAAGTAGGAATATGGTGTTTAATGAACAGGTGTTGTACAAGGATAAATCAAAAGCTGAGACAGACAGTGCGTTGTCGGAGACGAAGAAGTTCGAGTTCATTGACTTGGATGACATTTTTGAGAGAGCCAAACAGAACGGGGATGAGGAAGACAAGAAGAATGTGAACCCACAAGTGGAACACAGTACACCAGTGACAGCAGTAAGGAGGTCTTTAAGAAGCATTAGACCGCCACAACGTTTTCACCGTTTCTGTTCTACATACTGCTCAGTGACAGTGGTATGCCAGAGAGTTATACAGAAGCCTTGCAGACCTAGTATTCGATAAAGTGGGAGTTAGCGATGAATAATGAGATGGATTCCTTCCTAACAAACCAGACATGGGAGCGGACAAGATTGCCAGTTGTAGACACTCCAATTTGACCCCGCCAATCTTAGGTTGATCTAGGTGAATCCAATGATTAAAACAAGTGGAATGGCGCTCTTGAAACAATTCTCGGGAAGTGATCCAAGCTCAATGATTTGAACTCAATGATCAAAACCCTCAAACTAGTGAAATCACCTTAAATCGCCAACTTGAACTGTGGGACCACTAACTTTGATTGTGGCGACCTATACAAAAATCTCTTGGAAACCCTAGCCAAAGTGGCGACCGCCACATATGAACCTTAGGGTCGCCTACTTCATTGTGGCAATCGTCATAAGAAACCCCTGGAAACATGTTTTTTGTGGTAACTGCTCACTCCAAACTCAACGACCGCTAACTCCAAATGGCTCGACGTGTCCCAAAACGTGTCAGCATTTCATTGGTTGAAGAATTTTATAAATATCGTACCCCTTGTACGTTTTTCAGGAGGGAATTTAAAGTGAGAGATACCCTGTCAAAGTGCCGGGAGAGTACGAACCTCGACGCTAACACCCTGCCGAAGCATCGTGGAACTGACCACAGATATTGAAACCCTAACTTACCTACATTTGGATTGGATCACTGCTTGAGGAATTGGACTGTCGATCATCATTATTTGATTCAAGGATTCACTTGCGATCTAGGCATTCTATTTAGATCCCCAGCCTTTCTCTCCCCACTATCTATCCTCTGGAGTGGCCGAGTTACTTTCAATTTTGACTTTCAATTTCAATTCTTATGTTTCATTCATATGTATAATTGATTTAGTTTTTCATTTCATCTATAGAATTGTAAGCATGAGATTAATGTGTAAAGTTTGTTTAATATAATTTCATTACTTTTCATTGATTTCTTAGTTGTTATTTTGTTCACATCGCACACTTACACCTAGTTTATTGATCCAACGAACTAGTGCTAACATATTTGGTTATTACGACTTATGATGTCGTTAATGTCATAACCGTTGTACTTATATTCATATGGTTATAATCGTCAATAGTACATTCATATTCTCTAATTAAATAGTTACTTAGTTGTTATTTTAATATATCTTTTGTTTAAATTTTTTCTAATTGCATTTCTTTTATTTTTTTTAACATTAAAATTCACAAAATCTCTTAATTTTAGCTTTGTTTCCCCGTTTTATGGCATTTATTTTACTTTTCTTTTATTTTGTCCAATTCTTACATAAAACCTATAAAATCCCTTATAATAGTTAGGTTTCTTTCTTTTTCTTTTAATACTAATCCTTGATTTTTATTTTATCTTTTTTAACAAACCTTTTAATTTTGGTTTAATCTTCTTTTGTAATTTTTTTTTGTTTTCTTTTCTTTTGGTTAAATCTTTAAACACTCTTTCGCATGGATAAAAACAAAAACATAAAATTTTTGATATTAGTTTCATTGTTTTCTTTATAGGATTTTTATATACTTTTTTTTATTTTAGTTTAGTATTTCTCTTTAGTGGAAGTTAATCATGTTAATGTAGTATATTTGGTAATATTCATGATAATTATAAAGCATGCTGTGTTTAAAATTAATTTTAAATCATGTTTAGAATAGTTTAGGTTATCTTATTGTTAATAAATTTATATTTATTTTTAGCATAATTTAAATTTAATGACGTTTTAGCATATTTTTGTTTTTTTATTAGAATCATGTTAATTTAGGCGATATTGTATGTAAATTTGTTTCATGTATCTTTTAGTTAGAAATTACATGCCGTAGGATCTAGAATTTTCTTTTCATATTTACTTTGTTTTGGTATCCTATATACATATGTTATGTATTTTCTTTATTTGATTTTGAATGTTCTCTCTTTGTTTTTATTTTCTGTATTTACATGTATTTGAGAAATCTAATTAAGAACTAATAATGATTAGTAGAGACCAACCTCACGGTTGAGCGAACGGGATGCCTAGTACCTTCTCAGATTCGTATCTTAGCCTTCAGACCCTTATTTTCTCTGGTTAGCGCTTTAAAGATCAGCAGTCTATTTTTGTTTTTCTTAGTTTTTTCAAAAATTAAGTAGCGACTTTATTTTCAACATAAAAGGGGTTTTGAAAATTTGATTTTCAAAGTGTTAAAATATTTTTAAATATTTCTTAAATTTCCTTATTTTTGAACAACAAAAATCCCAAATTTCGGCGCCACAGTATTTTCTGGCGACTCTGCTGGGGATTGGTTTACTAAATCAAATAAAATGGTTAGACTTAAAAGCTTCATTAGTTCTTAATAAGAATTTCTCATTTGTATTCTAGCACGTATTTGCATTGTTCTCAACCCTCTGCCTAATCTACCAAATACTCCGGTCAGTTTACTATCTCGGGGCTATGCTGGGAAGACGGACAAGACTTACTAGTTGTACGCTTTCATAGGTGTGGTAAAAGAGTTTGTGCTACCGCTTGATCATATCCTGCACCACACCAGGCATGGGAGGTATATACTCGTCTCTATTCAGAAGATACCCTGATTATTGACCAAAATTGGCCATTTCTGCATATAGTAGCTTAGAACCCTCCATTAGGTGCTGCTAACCCAGTAGGATTATTTGTTTTGTTAATTGTATGTTTTGTTTGCATTTGTTAGGTTTATTTTTTATGTGTGTTTGTTCGGATTAAGCTAGTTTTCTTTTTTTGGGTTTGGCTCGGGTTTCTTTTATCTTTTATTGATTAAGTTGGCTTTTCCTTTGGGTTATTTCCTGGTTTTCTTCTTCGCCTTGTTCGGCTTTTATGTTGTTGGTTTTTTTTTTTGGGTCGTGCATGTGTTTTGGTTTGAAGCATTTAGGATAGTTTTTCTATCTTGTTTGGGTTCTTCTCGGGCTGTCGGTTTTATACCCTTAGTTTTGCTTAGGCTGCTTTCCTCGAACCCATGTCCAAGATCTTGTTTTAGGGACTCGTGTGAGTTAGAGCTGTTTTTCTTACCGATGTGCTGCCCATTTTAGGTTAAACCGGTTTCTTTGGCTTAGAGCTATTTTTCTTGCCAGAGTGCTCTCCATTTCTTCTTTTAGATTCTTCAGATAAAACCTTCCTTTTGGAGTTTTGTTGGTCCCCTTCATCCTGGTTTTCAGGTTTTCAGTTGTTATGCTGCCAGTATGGGTCCAGTAGGGGCATTGTTTCTGTTTCAGTAATTATATCTACTTATGGTCAACTATTTTTGGTATTTGAGATGTTTGCTGCCTGTCATCAGAATCCCTTTTCGAGAAGTGTCTGATATTGGTGTTTCTGCTTTTGGGATCCAGGTTTTGCTTCGGGTTTAGACCATTGAGTCGGAAAGGTCACAGTCAGTATGAGTGTAGGCTAGATTAGTAACCGGCAGACTCTACAGGGTATTTGAACAATCAGTTGAATCATCTGAAATGGCAGAGAATGAGGTAAATTTGACAGCCCTAATGAGGGCAATCACTGAAATACAAAGACCATTAAACAGCAGGCACAAGCTCAAAACTAGTGTCAAGCACAGATTCGGGCAATTCAAGCCCGTCTACCGGGGGTGAATGAACAGCTGGATCCCCCGAATGGCAATGGAGAAGATTTTTGGAATGACAACAAAGGTAATGCTGAGCCACAAATTGTTTTCCCACCTTGGGTCCCTCGACAGGTTTCGGTGGAAGAAGAAAATACCACTCAATCTATGGAGTCCGCGCTTGCGGAAAAGATTGACCGAATGGAAAAAGTTCTTAGAAAGGCAAAAGGGATTGAAGAATGCATGCTAGATGTGGGGGGATTATGTTTGTTTCCAGATGCTAAGCTGCCGGAGAAGTTCAAAATGCCAGAAATGGAAAAGTTTGATGGAACGTTGATCCTCGAATTCATTTGAGAATGTACGTTGGTACCTTCTCTCTCATGGGGATTGATGACCAGTTAAAGGCTCAACTGTTCTACCGATCTTTGTCAGGGGAAACACAGAAGTGGTTCATTTCTCTCAATGTTGCTAAGACCAGAACATGGGAGGGCATTGCTACTGCCTTCGTCAGTTAGTATAGTTACAATGTCCAGCTGGATGTCACGACTTGGGAACTTGAAACTACTCAACAGGAAGGTCGGGAGTCATTTGTGGATTTTCTAACTCGATGGAGAGAAAAGGCGGCCAAGATGACAAATTGGCTGACGAAAAAGGAGCAGGTAAGGATTACAGTAAAGAATTTACAGTCCCCTCTAAAGCGCTATCTGATCACATGGCCGTTCTCCACTTTCAAGCAGCTGTTCGATGTTGGGGTTCAAATTGAAAATGTAATCCAATCCGGGGACATCAAAAAGTCTGAGCCCAGTCAGAAACTAAGTAGGTCCTTCCCGATAAATAACCAGAACCAATCCACTCCCGCCACTAACTTCATTTCTCGTTCTAATGAAGTTAACTTGCTGAACCCCCAATCTAGACAACTCAATCCCTCATCCTCCACCCAACATTCAAGTAATGCCCAGCAGTCTCAAAAGTCGAGGAGAGTTTTTACTCCCCTCAACATACCGTTATCCATAACCCTGAATCGACTTGTCGAGAAGGGACTAATCAAGCATTTGGAACCTATGCCTATACCTAATCCCTTACCTCCGAGATATAATACTTCCCTGTACTGTGCTTATCACCAAGGTCATGCGCATTTGACTAACAAATGCATGAGGTTACGTCATGAGATCCAGGATCTTATTGACAACAAGGTTATCCCACTGCCTTCTGCTGCTCAGAAACCAAATGTTACAACTAATCTATTACCAAATCATGCTAAATAGGTCATGATGAATTGTACGTATTTGGGGCAGTCAGAAGATCCTAGTCAGTATATCTATTCAGCGTATCTACTGCGCCCATGTGTTTCAGCTATTAAGGATCAGTCGTCTTGTTTGCTGATTATGGCTGCAAATGGTTGGGACATGATGGAAGAGTGGAATGACGACGCTTGGGAGGAATACTAAATGGTGATTCAAGCGAACAACGAGGAAGAGCATAATGAGGATGATGATTGGCCGGTAGATTACCCAGTACAGCCGTATGGATTTGGCCATATGCTAGATGGCATTGCTCTTCCTCAGCTTTTTGAGGAGGAGGTTTATGTTGATGAAATGCAATCCTACTAGCTGGTTCGGATTGCGCTAAAGTCAGACATAGATGAGTGGACTGAATTCTGGGCTGTCTGAGAACAATAAGTAGATTACATCAGAGATGATATTTGGGGGCTAGGTGATATCGACAACACATGGGCAATAGAAGACGAAGAAGAAAAGAAAGAAAGATCAGAGTGCATCAATCTAGACGATATGTGAGAATTTGAAAGCTCTCCGCACGTTGTTGAGGTTAGAAAATCCGAGAATGCAATGCTAGGATTATGGGATCCTGAGGAAGGGGTAGAACATCTGACTAGGAGTGGGCGGCATTTCAAGCCGGCTCAATTAGAAAAGGGGCAAGCAAGCGAAAAAGGAAAGGAGAAAGATCAAGAAGAAGAAGATGATGTTGTACTGAAGCAGCTGAAAAGGACTCGGACTAATATCAGTAGCTGGGGTTTACTGATGGCTTCACACTGGTATCGACAAGCCGTGTTGAAGGTTTTGAATAAGGCCAATGTATCGATAAACGCAACTCTCGAGCAATTGATTAGGTTGATACTGCCAGTTGTAGAACCTAAGGTGATTTCTTTTTCTAATAAAGATTTACCATTAGAAGGGAGAAGTCATAATATGCCGTTGCACATCACCGTCAAGTGTTTGGAGAAGTGGGTTCCGATAACACTTATCGACAATAGTTCAGCATTGAATATCTGCTCACTTAGAACTGTGGTCTTCCTGGGAATGAAGCTATATTATTTCACACCCAGTAATCAAGGAGTTCGGGCTTATGATAATATAAGGAGGGGTGTACTTAGACTGGTATCATTTGCGGTGTCGGTTGGGCCTTTGAAAGCCTCGGTGGAATTCCATGTGCTGGATGTCTCGACATCTTTCAATTTGTTGTTGGGACGACCTTAGCTCCACAACCCTGAAGTGCAAGCTGTTCCATCTACTCTTCACTAGGAGCTAAAATTGTTTAAGAATGGGGCGCTATTAACCATCCATGGAGAAGATAATATTCAACCCCCAAGAGAAGATAGCTCGACTCTCTTAGAAGTCCAACACGGGGAAGGGAATGCATCACTGAGTGGGTTCCAGTTCGATGAGGCCCAGGCTATCTAGATGCTATTAAAGGAGGAAGAGAGCTACATCAATCCCTATGCTGTTACAATGATGAGATGCATGTCTTATTTTTCGGGAATGGGGTTCGATCGCAAGCAAAAAGGAATTTTAGAGCCCATTCAAGTGTTGCCAACCTTGCAATGTTTCGGCCCCGGGTACAAGCCGGCGGACGAGGATTTAGAAGGGTTAAACACAAGGCAGAAAGGAAAGAAGGTCAAGTATTCGGGAATGTTGAATGGTTACTTCGTCAAGGAAGGTGAAGATTTTCGTATTGTGGTTTCCCGGAGCTATGGTTCGATGAGAAAACTAATCAATGGTTGTCAAGGTTATAAATTTTCTTCAACCACAAGTTATTGGATACAAAGGAAGAAGAGTTAACAGAGAAAGAAAAGAAGATTCAAGAAGAGGACTGGGCGGATAAATTAGACGGCGTTGGCATGGGAGTTTTATTCAGAGATAAGATGGCTCAGATGTGCATAATTGATCAGGACTGTTTGATGTTGGGCTACAACACACCAACTGACTACACCAGGCTTATAGTGGATGCGGCTGCAAAAGATGTTAAAAACTGGTCCATAGAGTCTTGTAATTCATCTCTCAAGTCTCAGTCATGTGAGTCTGTGTTGGATAGCACATTTGTCTATGCATCTTCCCCTGCTGTTGCTTTCAAGCTTGTAATCCCTTATATTTTTAATGAAATGAATAAGATTTTTGGTTACTCTGTTTTGTTTGATTTATTTTATATACTTTCTAATGATTTTAAATTTGACAGGGATGTTCCCAAAGAAATACAATTTTTAATAAAAAGAGAAGAAGAAATGCGTGCTCAATCTATAACTGAAGAAACTTTGTCAATTAATCTAGGTAATAAATCTAATCCACAAGTTATACAAATTGGGTCTTCGTTATCTTTAGTTGAACGTGAGTAATTAATAATTTTATTAAAAGAATTCAAATGCGTATTTGCATGATTTTACGAGAATATGTTTGGCATTGATCCTGACATTGTCCAACACCATATCCCTTTATATACTGATGCTAAATTGGTCAAATAGAAATTGAGACAAATACGGTCAGAATGGGCTCTGAAAATTGACGAAGAAGTCACCAAACAGATCAATGCTAAATTTTTAATGGTAACCAAGTATCCGAAATGGGTAGCTAATATTGTTCCAATTCTGAAACAAGATGGATGCATCCGGATATGTGTAGATTTTTGAGATTTTAACAAAGCCAGCTCAAAAGATGATTTTTCGTTGCCGCATATTGATGTTTTGGTGGACAGTACAGTATAGTATGCTATCTTGTCATTCATAGACGATTTTTCCGAGTACAATAAGATCTTAATGGACCTTGAAGACAGAAAAAAGACGACATTCACTACACCCTGTGACACTTATTATTATTGTGTGATATCATTCGATTTGAAGAATGCAGGGGCAACCTATCAGAGGGTTGCCACTACTTTGCTGCATGATACGACACATAAGGAGATTGAGGTATATGTGGATGATATGATAGTGAAGTCTAAGGATCAAGATGGCCACATCATAACGTTCTGAAATTTTTTTGAAAGAATTCATAAATACAAGATGTGACTCAACCTACAAAAGTGTTCCTTCAAAGTCACCGCTAAAAAGATGCTTAGATTCATGATTACTCAACGAGGCATTAAGGTCGATCCTTCAAAGATCAAGGCAATCATGGAAATGCCTCATTCAAAGACCGAACAAGAAGTCAAGAATTTTATGGGCAAAATATAATTCATCAACTGATTCATAGCAAAACTGATAACTACCTGTGAGCCTCTTTTTCACCTTATGAAGAAATGAGTTGAATTTGAATGGGATCAGAAATGCTAGGACGCTTTCGAAGTCGTGCGTCAGTACTTACAAAACTCACCTATTCTAGCTCCTCTCGAACCTGATAGGCCATTAATTCTCTATTTGTCAGTAACTGATTCGGCTATGAGATGCATGCTAGCACAAAAGGGAGAAACTAGAATCGAAAAGGCGATCTACTACTTGAGCAAGAAGATAACGAGGTCCGAGATACGATAAATGCCACTGAAAAAGACATGTTAGGCTTTAGTTTGGGCTTCCGAAAGTTGAGGCATTACATGCTATCTTTCACAATGAACATAATTTTCTGGATGGACCCGTTAAAATACTTATTTGAGAAGCCGGCATTGACAAGAAGGTTGGCCCATTGGCTGTTGTTACTATTAGAGTTTGATCTCAAGTATGTCGCGCGGAAGTCAGTCAAAGGTAGAGCAGTAGCAGAATTTTTAGCCGACCAACCAGTTGAGGGAGATGAAGATATGGAATTTCAGTTTCTTGATAAACAGCTGATGAGAGTCGAGGATGACAAGTGGACTCTATATTTTGATGGTGCATCTAACCAGTATGGTTATGGAATAGAAGTTCTTGTCACTCCTGACGAATCATATGTTCTTCTGTTTTTGAAGCTCAATTTTGAGGTCACCAACAATCAAGCTGAGTATGAAACATGCTTAGCTGGGTTGGAGGCAACCTTAAAACTAGGGGCAAAGAAATTAGACGTCATCGAGGACTCAGTATTGGTGGTCTCACTGGCAAGAGGAGAATGAAAGGTTAAGGATTTAACATTAATTCTCTACCATCAAAAGCTGGAAAAATTAATACCGTTCTTTGAGTAAGTGGTTTTCACTCATGTGTCGAGCCAACAAAACAAGTTTGTTGATGCACTGGCCACTATGGCATCAATGATTGATATACCACCCGGGCTCAGGAAGAGGCCATTGATAATTGAGCAGAAGAGAAAGTCGGCATACAAGATGACAGTTGCAATCGAAGAAAGCACTAACGAACTCCCTTGATACTTTGACATTCAGAATTTTGTGAAAAAAAGAGAATATCCCAAGTTTGCTAGCAAAAAGGATAAAAGGATAATAAGGAGATTATCTGCACAATTTGTCACTTGCAGGGGAAGATTATACAAACGAGGGCACTCTAGAG
The DNA here is from genome assembly GCA_034768845.1 of Heliamphora exappendiculata. NCBI lineage: Eukaryota > Viridiplantae > Streptophyta > Magnoliopsida > Ericales > Sarraceniaceae > Heliamphora > Heliamphora exappendiculata. The sequence continues at coordinate 14,292 of JAOTRH010247640.1, read as the reverse complement.
TCAACAAACTGTGTCAACAGTGAAGAAGGACAAGAACTGATGAAAGAGATACATGCGAGAGTTTGTGGGCCTCACATGAGTGAAAACATGTTAGCTAAGAATATCCTACGAGAAGAATATTTTTAGATGATAATGGAGACAGATTGTATACAGTTCATGCGAATGTGCCATAAGTGTTAGATTCATGCAAACCTTATGCACGTCCCCCCATCTCAACTGTATAGCCTGACGTCGCCATGGTCATTCTCAGTATGGGACATTGATGTGATTGGCAGAGTAACACCAAAGGCTTCAAATGGGTACGAGTTCGTTTTTGTGGCTATCAATTATTTTACCAAGTAGGTGGAAGCTGCTTCCTACTCGGTATTGAAAGCTTCACATGTCACCAAATTCATCAAGCAGAACATCATTTGTCGGTACGGAGTCCCTCATGAGGTTATCTCAGATAATGGGTCGCACTTCTAAGATGAGGTCTTGGACCTCTTTGAAGAATACCGAAGAGTGGTCCACAAGTCATCACCATATCGGCTACAAACCAATGGAGCAATCGAAGCAGTAAACAAGAATGTCAAGAAGATCGTGCAGAAGATGATCAGTTCACATAAAAGATTGGCCCAAACATTTTTCACTTGCACTATGGGGATACAGGACATCGATAAGAGTTTCAATGGGAACCACGCCATATTCTTTAGTGTATGGGATGGAAGTCGTGCTTCCCATTGAGGTGGAAATCCCTTCACTAAGAGTAGTGGAAGAGGCCAATATTTCAGAGATAGAATAGCAGAGAAACTGGATGGAAGAGCTGCTTTTGTTTGATGAAAGAAGGCTGCAGGCTCTATTTCATATACAAGGATACCAAAGAAGGATATCCAGAGCGTTCAACAAGAAAGTCAAGACCCGGGATCTCAGAGAAGGTGACTTGGTTCGTAAGAAAATCAGGGCTCTCATCTTCGACCCAAGGGGCAAGTTCAAGCCAAACTAGTCTGGGCCATTTCTAATCAAAACCATTATAATCGGTGGTGCAGTTATCATAATGGATTTTACTGGTAATATGTTTTCTACTCCAGTCAACTTTGACCTGCTCAAAAAGTACTACCCTTAAGAGAAAAATAAAGATAAAATAAATGCGCATTGAGTTGAAAATTGAAAGGAGACCTAGGCAAAAGTTAGAGCAACTGCAAGGCCAAAAACTCGAAAGGGCGACCTTGGAAAAAGTTAGGGCATTATAAAAGGAGAGTGTCAATACCCCACAATAAACCAAGCTGAAACTACATTAAGACCTGATTCCACTTTCTTAGAATAAGTAGGCAGCTTCTTGTAAGAAGTTTAGTCGTATTCTTTGTTTTAACCATCTTTGAATCCGAGTAAGATCAATGTAAATTTACCTTTGGATTTTGATAATAAAGTTGTTTAATTGCAAAACTCAAAATTTTTTTGGATAACTTGGAACCTTTTTAACATAAAGTGGGCTGTTTCATTTTGCCAATGGTTACAAAGTTTTGAAAATAAAAGGTGGGCGCGCAAGTCCCGAACTCTAAATGAAATAAAAAGAAAGCTGTGAAATCTTTAAAACAAAGCAAGATGCCCCAAATCTTTCTACTCTTAGCTTCCTGTTTTTCTTCTTCTTTGTCTCTTTTCTCTCGGTCTTGTACAGGCCATGCCTTGTACTCATCAGGATGTTTCGGGCATTGCAATTCCTACATCTCCATCAGTGAAGGAGACGGCCAAGCCTCTTGATATTTTGCCAGAAATGAGGCTCGCAGTGAAGATAAATATAAATGACCTCAAACACTATAGAAGATAACATGGCTCTGACCAAACTGACGCATGATCTGCTGTGAATAATAGAAAGTGGACAGTCGTAAGCCGATCAGCAGAACTGTGACTTTGGGATTTAGGGGTCATTTTGAAAAATATTCGAAAATAAAGAATTCATGAAATGTTTAGAAAATCTTTTAACACATTGAAAATCAAAATTTAAAAATTCATTTTTTTTGAAAATTGAGTCGCCATTTAGTTTTTGAGAAAAAAATTTAAAAAATAAAATTGGCTACTGATATTCAAAACGTTAAACAGAAAAAAATAATTCGGGGGCTAAAGTACGAATCGGAGAAGGTGTTAGGCACCCCGTTCGTCCAACCGTAAGGTTGGCCTCTGCTAATAATCATTGGTTACTTAATATAATTTCTCAAATGCATGCAAATAAAAAAATTTGGGACAAAAAGAGAACGTCCAAAATCAAGTATATAAAATACATAAAATATGTACATAACACTACAAAAGAAATAAGTGTCAAAAGAAAAATTCTAAATCTTATGGCATGCAATTTCTAACTAAAGAATACATGGAACACTCCCACACGTAATTTTATCAATATAATCTAAACTAACATGGTCCAAATGAAAGAGTAAAAAAATATAGGTTAAAGATATTAAAATTGTCTAAACATGGATTGCTAACAAAAATAAGTTACACAATATGTACAATATGCATATTATTACCTAAAAATTGTAAAAAGTACGTAAAAAGTTCTATATTAAAAAACTAACCAAAATAATAAAATATAATAACAAACATTTTGTATTAACAAGCAAATATTTAAAATTTTAATTTGAGGAAGAAAGATATGAACGAAAACTTTCAAAAGATTGATTAAGCCAAAATAAAATGGTTTAGAAAATGCTTTCAAACTAATAAAAAGGAAACATAACTATTTACATAAAAGATAAAAATAAGAATAACATTTACTAGCATAAAAGGTATTTTTATGATTTTGTGCTTTTGTGATTAATTAAAAAAAATACTATAGAAGAAAAATTAAGTTAACAAAAGAAAGTTTAGAAAAATAAAAGAAAATTTGATTATTAACATTTTATATTTATAAAAGAGAACTAAAAGAAAATAAAAGAAAATAAAAGAAATGAGAAAGATGATAGAGTTTTAACTATTATTAAAGGAAAAAATTATAATGCCATTTAAAGATGAAAATTAATTTAAAAGCCTTTTGTGATTTTTAAGTTTAATAAAAAAAAAGAAATGAAAGATAAGATAAGTACTAGAAGAAGAAAAAAGCTATAGAAAAAGAAAATTGAGCATTTTATGAAAATAAAGCTAATAATAAAAATAAAAATAAAAATAAAATACTAGAAAGAAAAATTATATTATTTGAAAGAGAAAGAAAAAGAAATGAAAAAGAAAAAAAAATGAAAAATAAAAACTGACGAAAAAAAATTAAATTAATATAAGTAATGGAACTTTGAACTAATATCAAAAAGGAAGAAAAGAAAATGGAACATTAGCAATGAAGAAAAAAAAAGAGATGGAACATTATAAGAAAGGAAATAAAATTAATAATAAAAGAAAAATAAAATGCAACAGTAAAAGAAAAGAAAATGCTAAAAAAAGAATTACATTAAAAAGAAAAGAAAAAAAAATGAAAAATGAATACTAGAACATTAAACTAATAATTAAAAAAAAAGTAACATTGAATTAATATTACAAGAAGATAAATGCCATAAATAAAGAAAAAGAGAAAAAAAGAAATAGAAGGCTAGTAAAAAGAAATAGACTAACTAAAAAAAAAAAAAATGCTAGATCATAAAAAAGAAAGGAAAAGAAGTGAAATGAAATATTAAAATTAAATGGGTGTAATATTGACAATTACAACCATTTTTATGTAAGTGTTTTGATTATAACAATTAACAATATTAACAAGTTGTAATTGTTAAAAATATTAGCACTATTTAATGAATTAATATGCTTGAATGTAAGTAAGTAAATAAACAAAACAAGTAAAATGAATTAATATGTTTAAAATATGAATTTATACATAAATATAACAACTAACAAGCAATGTAAGAATGTAATTGAAAGGAATACGTGAATATTAATCCGATCGTTCCAAAAGAAAGAAAATGGAGCTAGAAGGACCGGGGATCCAAGTAGAATACGTGGATTGCTAAGGAATCCTCAAATTGGGAGCATGGAGGCGAGCAATTTGATCCTCGGGCAATGATCCAAGTTAGGGTTTGGGACTATTGGAGGGTCAGATCTCGGTATTTCGGCAGGGCTTTGGCGTCAGGGCTCGGAATTGCTCGGTGACTCGGCAGAGCTTGTCTCACTAAACCTATCTCTATTTTTATGTTCTCGAAAACGTATCAGATGTACGATATTTATAGAATTCTTCAACCAATGAGATGCTGCCACGTTCTAAGGCATGCAAGGCAATTTGGAGTTGGCGGCTGCCACAATGTGAATTGGCGGTCGCCATGTTGGGAAAGGTTCCACAAGGTTCCATTGGCGATCGCCACTTCTGGCAATGACTTAGGCAACAAGTTATCGATGGTTTGGTACAACTTCATTAGTTTTGAAGGTATCTGATGATTTTTGATGGTCGGGTTCAATTACCAAGCTTAGATCGCTTCTCGAGCATCGAACCGAAATACCTGTTCCACCTGTTTTCATCATCAGATTCACCTAAGATTGGGTAGGGTCAAATTGGGATGTCTACAGTTGCCCATCTTTAATATAACTTGTATTGCAACGCGTGATACAAGTTATATCAAAGATCCAGAGACAACATGTATTTGACCGAGCAGTCAATCTTAGGCCACAAACACACAATCATGCATACGATGTTGGTCGTACTTGAACTTTTATCGAGTTTCCTACGTACCCCTTTGCTAGGGATCAGACCAAAACGTAGTTCCTGAGGAAAGATGCAATATAAGAAGTATGATGCAAAATGTAGCATGATATAGATGTAAACATGATGCAGATGCTGGTATAATCGCAAAAATCTTAAGGATCGAGTTAATATCTAAGGGGAGCGCGAACAAGTCAAAGATCGAGTTAAGATCTAAGAATTCGGTTGGGGGTAAAATAATTTTAAAAGGATCGAGTTAAGATACAAGAAATTACCCTAATCGGGAAAGTGGCAAGGAACTGATGGGTCGAGTTAAGACCCAACAATTTGGAACGATAACGGGGTAAAAATAGTCAAAAGCCAAGTTATGACTTAAAACTATTCATACCGGGAAGAATACGAATAACCACGACTTAATAGGTCGAGTTAAGACCTAAAAATTCAAAAGTGGGATAAAAATAATTAAAATCCAAGTTACGGTTTAAAATTAGATTTATCGGGAGGATAGACTGCGAATTAATAGATCGAGTTAAGACCCAAAAATTCTAAACGATAGCGGTATAAAAATAGTCAAAAGCCAATTTACGACTTAAAACTATTCATACCAGGAAGAATAACAATTAATTAATAGGTCGAGTTAAGACCTACAAATTCAAAAACAGGATAAAAATAATTAAAAGCCAAGTTACGGCTTAAAATTAGATTTATCGGGAGGATAAACTGCAAATTAATAGGTCGAGTTAAGACTCAAAATTTCAGAATGGGGCACGGGATAAAAGTAATTAAAAGGCCAGTTACAGTTTAAAATTAATTTTATCGGAGAAAAATCGCGAATTAATAGGTCGAGTTAGGACCTGAAAATCCGGAACAATGTGTAAGATAAAAATAATCAAAAGTCTAGTTACGGCTTAAAATTAATTTTTTCTGAGTGAAATTATCGCAAAAAGATGGAGTAGCAAAACAAGATTTTTAAAAAAAAATTATTATCATATTTGCAAAATGCAAACACATATAAAGTTAATATACACAAAAACATAAATAACACACCATAAGAAAACAAAATTATTTATGCATTTTAAAAAATTATTTTTGTTAATAAGGTGCACATAAAGATGAAATAAAACACCTATAACTAAAAGCAAATACAATAATTATAACAAAAATCACCCAAACGGCCCCTTAGGAACCCCAAAAGGTCATTATGATATTCTGACATGGCGGTCGCCATGACGGATGCGACGTGATGTTTGACAACATGGCGGTCACCAAGGTAAAATTCCTCCGACATGGCAGTTGCCGGGTAAAAACCCCTAATCCATAGCGGTCGCCATGTGAGGTTTGGAAAACATAGCGGTCGCCAACATGAGATATGGCGGCCGCCAACTCGAGACGCGTGCCTGGATCTTTAAGGCGCGCGAACTGGTTCATTTCTTCATTCCTCACTCTCTCTCTAGCTTTGAGACGCTCTCAAATCTCTCTTAATCTTTTGTGCTCTTAAGCTCTATATTGTTCCCTCAAGCTTCTAAGCTCCATCTTCTTACTTTTTCTTACTTCCTAGATTCCACACAATGTTTACTCTTCTATTTGTGATCGCATTCCTCTTCATGGCGGGCTAGGGTAAGGGAGATGACGACTTAGGGGCACAACAGGGTCCTGTTGCTGTTGGGAGTTCTTCCATGCGGACTCTCAGGGATACGACCACCAGTCTTCTTGCTAGCGGGGTTACTACTATTGCTGCAATGGATGCTCTCGTTCTTGAGGCAAAGCGTGCTTCTCGTCATGCAGCCGAGGAGGAGGCGCGAGCAGCTGTTGAGGCTCAGGCGGTTGCTGATGTTGCTACAGAGGCTGCTATGGCTGACTTTTTGGATGGTGACGCTGGAGAGGGTCACCTAGCGCCTTTTGACCCACATACTTACGATCTGGTCCCTCATCGCATAGTGTACCATTTTATGAAAATAAAGCTAATAATAAAAATAAAAATAAAATACTAGAAAGAAAAATTACACTATTTAAAAGAGAAAGAAAAAGAAATGAAAAATAAAAGCTAACGAAGGAAAATTAAATTAATACTGTGAAGGAAATTTGAACTAATATCAAAAAGGAAGAAAATGAAAGAGAACATTAGCATTAAAGAAAAAAAAAGAAATAAAACATTATAAGAAAAGAAATAAAGTTGATAATAAAAACAAAAGAAAATGCTACAGTAAAAGAAAAGAAAATGTTAAAAAAAAGAATTACATTCAAAAGGAAATAAAAAAATGAAAAATGAATACTAAAACATTAAAGTAATGCTTAAATTAATATTACAAGAAGATAAATGTCATAAATAAAGAAAAAGAGAAAAAAAATAGAATGCTAGTAAAAGAAAATTAGACTAACTAAAAGAAAATAAAATAAAATAATACTAGATCATAAAAAATAAAGGAAAAGAAGTGAAATGAAATACTAGAAATAAATGGGTGTAATAATGACAATTACAACTATTTTTATGTAAGTGTTTTGATTATAACAATTAACAATATTAACAAGTTGTAATTACTAGAAATATTAGCACTATTTAATGATTTAATAAGCTTGAATGTAAGTAAGTAAATAAACAAAACAAGTAAGCTGAATAAGCTAAAACATGAATTTAAACATAAATATAACAACTAACAAGCAATGTAAAAATTTAATTGAAAGGAATACGTGAATATTAACCCGATCGCTCCAAAAGAGAGAAAATTGAGCTAGAATGACCGGGGATCCAAGCAGAATACCCGGATTGCTAAGGAATCTTCAAATTGGGAGAATGGAGGCGAGCAATTTGGTCATCGGGTAATGATCCAAACTAGGATTTGGGACTATTGGAGGCTCGGATCTCAGTATTTCAGTAAGGCTTTGGCGTCGGGGCTCGAAATTGCTCGGCGACTCGGTAAAGCTTCTCTCACTACATATCTCTCTATTTTTCTGTCCTAAAAACCAAAAGTATGGTATTTATAGAGTTATTCAACCAATGAGATACTACCACGTTCTGTGGCATGTTAGGCCATTTGGACTTTGTGGCCTCCACTATGTGAGTTGGCGGTCGCCATGTTGGAGTTCGTAGTCGCCATGTTGGGAAAGGTTCCACAAGGTTCTATTGGCGGTCACCACCATGAACACGGCGGTCGTCACTTCTGGCAATGACTTAGGCAACAAGTTATCGATAGTTTGGTACAACTTTATTGGTTTTAAAGGTTTTTGATGATTTTTTATGGTCGGCTTCAATTACCGAGCTTGGATCTCTTTTTGAGGATCGAACTGAAGTACTTGTTCTACCTATTTTCATCATCGGATTCACCTAAGATTAGGTGGGGTCAAATTGGGTTTTCTACAAGAACGCCGGGGTGATCCATAGTAGTTAAGGTCATGGTAGGGATTCACCACCAAGAACACTGGCAAGTAATGTCTGGGCTTGACAGAGAACAGAAATGCTGCCGCCAAGCTGCCTTGGTACTACATATCTAATAATAAGGGCGGTAGAAGAGAGCTGCAGCACTGTACCTATCTATTGAAGATTTCTGCATATGGTTCAACTTCTCTATCAGTCAGATCTGTAATAGATATTAAAGAGGGTAAAGACAAAAGAGATCAGTAAGAGAAAAGCTGTGCAAAAAATAAAGCAGATTAGAAGGGAGTCTTAGATGGCCGACAAGAATTACAAGATGGACGGAGGATATGATGATGAGCCCTTGAAGCCCGAACCTGAACTAGATGGAGGGGTAGAAGGGGATCGGCCGAGAAACTGAGAGGGCGACCTCGGAAGATATTAAATTATATGACAAAATATGAGCGTGCAAGAATTTTAGTACAGTTAGGATGAAACGAATCTCCTTGAGGGTGCGACAAAAGGCCACTAACAAAGGCACGGGCAGTGGATGAATTGATCATTGAAGACTCGTGAAAGAGGTAAGTGGGAGGTGGTATTGCAAAATGCTTGAGATTGCAATGAATGAACCCTAACAGAGGAAGATACCATTCACGATTCGCCACCACCAGCTCGATGGAAGTTATGAGGACTAGAGAGTGGATGAATTGATTGTCAAAGACTCATGGAAGAGGCAAGTGGGAGGCAACTATCGAGGGCAGTGTGTGTTTTTTAGCCAATAGTGTGAAAGGTGTCGAGTTTACTTGAAGAAGCAAGGGGCTGCCAGCAAATGAAGTAGTCTCGCCGCGGTAAACAACGTCCAAGCCAATCAGCGTCTCGGCTAGAACTAGCGGGACAAAGTCTTTTCCCAACCATATCTAACCTGTAATGTCAACCAGTGTGCAACTAACTCGTCCATCAGAAGGAACGAGAAGGTACTACGCAAGGAGGCAGAAACACAGGGCATAGCGACGCCGCAACTGAAAGCCATGATCACTAAGATCGCCAGTAGGACAGAATCTGTTTATGATCCATGGGATGTCAAGGCACTCATCAGAAGTCAAAAGGGAAGCCTCCATTTTGGACAAACCACAAAGTTGTATTATTTGCTGACGGTTGGAAAAGAAGAAAGTGGGTTTAACTACAAATTTTCTCGGGGTCAGATCTAGAATGGCGGAAAACTCCTTTACAGTAGGGCATAGCTCCTCAAAGCCAAAGTAGAAGACATGAGATTGCAAGTCCCATAGTTGTGCAACAGCCCGTAGTAGTAATCCATTGATCTTTACAGTCACCGGGGAGAATAAGGAATTAATGCCAAACGAGGCAAAGTTCAAACGTTCGATATGAAAAAACTCCTCAACCCATACAAAAAGTAGGCCATGGAAGGAAGCCACCTTCATGAAAGTGATAGGAAATTGGGACCTTAAGGGTTATATTTATAAGGCATGAGAAGGATAGACGTCAAAAGGTTCAGAAAAAGTACAATCATTGTGGCAACCGTCACCTTGGAGTATGGGACCGCCATAATGAAAGTACACAATACAGTGATGTCACTTTAATAACCTAGAAACCGCCACCTGTCCCTTACACTATGTGGTGACCGCTGCAATGCATCATGGCGATCGTCATGTTCAAAGGTGGCGGGCACTCTTTATTTTGTCCCCTCTCTTCGCAGTGTTTCTGATCTTTAACAGACATTCATCCGTAATAAGCATCCATGTATCAGTAATAAAAATGAGTCCAGAGCAGTTTCAGCAGTAAATAAGGAAAAACCATGCAAGCAGATATATATATAAATGCAGTGAATGGCATGAAGGCCCAAATGTATTAGAATATATGAAATAAAAGCACCCAAACCCAATGACTAATAAATTGGGCACGCAGGCCCATAAAGCCGAATGTATCAAATGTATATAACAGAATGTTTCATGAAAAGGGGGGGAATCTCTCTCTCTCTCTCTCTCTCTTAGCGTCTTTGGCAGACCTGGTGGGAAGAAGGCTCGGTCTCATCAGAGCTAACATCCTCGAAAAGCATCTCTAGGTGGTTACTATCATCTCTGCCATATGAAAAAGAAGATATGATGTGAGAGCAGCTCCTGGTAGAAGAGACAGATCCCCTGGAGTGAGCTCTAGAGGAGGAGGCATGGGACCCGCAGCCTTGAGCTGGAGCCTGAAGTCGGACCAGAGCCTGTGGCTGTACTATGCCAGTAGCTGGTGTCAAAGGCTGTTAAAAAGAAAATAAGAATCAGAGCAAAATACAAAAAAGTGCAGAAAAGTCAAAAGAGTTATAAGATACTCACTATGGCCACTACGGCAAAAGTAATGCTGGCTGCTTGTACGGTGGCATCCAACTGATGAATCATTTCCCTCTGACCTGTAAGCATCAGCATCACACGATCCAGCCAGGCCTGATTAATCTGCAAAAGAAAAAAAAAGCAGTTTAAGAAAACTAGACAAGTAAAGAAGTAATTTAAAGAAAGGTGAAAGAACAAGTGATAGATATGGCCAATCTCGGCTCTAAACTCGAATGCTGGTGGAACTAGGACCGGAAGAGGGAAAGGATAGCCGTACACCACAGTCTGAATATCCCATGGGATCTCAGGACCTATCACCTCTCCAGCACCAGCTCCAGCAGCACCACCAGCACCAACACCAACAGCTCCAGCAGTAACAGCCTCAGGAATGGCCTCTGGTGCTCATCCCTTCTTCCTGCTAGCAGGCACAACCAGGCCAGGGTCTAGCGGTCTTAACAAGTGTTCCTGAGCCCATGTAATGTAATCTCCCTCGGGTTCGAGCGGCTTTGTGGCATGGGTCCTCATCGTCTCTAATAGCATGTCTACTAGTTCAAGTGATCGGTCCGGCACATACGGACTGGGGGAGCAACTAGAATCCTAAAATGATCGAAGCCGAGTGACTGGCGGACCACCCTCTCTACCAAGTAGTACTCTCGATCGAAAGGATCCACCAACAGAATCTGCATCGATAAGGCACCGCGGCTGCGCATCAAGTCCTCACCAGCCCGATTCTTTATCCCTCGCCAGACATCCTAGTGGGTTATAGAAATTCAGTGAACAGTATAGAGAACAACAGAACAATGATCAGTATAGTGAGCAGTAAATGGTGCAAAGTCGGGTTCAGTGTTTATCATACAGTGAGCAGTGATCAGTGTGCAAAATAGGAAATAGTGATAAGTGTAGTGAGCAATGATCAGTACAGTGAGCAGTGAACAGTGCAATATAGAGAACAGTGTATAGTACAGTAAGCAATCAGTTAAGGAAGAAGTGGTACCTGGTTTGGGGTCAATCGATCTAAAGATGCCCTAAATCTGTCCAAATCCTTTCCTCTGGTCTTCTTCCCTTTCAAACCTCAGGCCCACTAAGCTGTACAGGGAATAACCAGAGGGTCGACAGAGGAGTTCGTTGGGACGTGAAGCTCGAGGAACTCAAAAGTCCAAAGCTGTAAAGAAAATATGTTAGCAAGAAGAATAGATAACGGATAACAGAAGAAATGAATGAACAGGGAACAGAAACTAAATCATACCTCCCATACCCTTTAGTATCCCACAATGCTGAGCTCCTAGGGGAACCTAGTTAAGGTCCTCATCGAGCCGTAGAGTGTAGCCAGAGCAGCTCCTCCCTAGTTGTATGTGGCAACTCGGTCGAAGCGGGCAAGAGCGCCAATATAGTGCAGATAATATTCTCCTTGTTCGAAAATAAGGAGGTACCGAACATGTAAAGAAGAAAACCACAAGCGACTCACTCAAAATGATGAGGCTCGGTGTAGTGGAAGTGGCGAAAGCGCTCGAAGAACCATATATACCTGACTTTGTCTCTATCCATCTAGACGGGAACAGCGCCAAGTAGGTAGGTCAAATCGTCAATGGAGCGAGCAATAGATGGATCAAATAGAATGGGAGCTCCTCCGACCCTAAAGCCAATGATTAGAGCAAAGTCAAGAGGCGTCAGAGTAGCCTCAAATGTGGTGAAGTGAAAGGTGTTGGTGGTATCCCACCACCACTCTGCTAAAGCCGTCAACCAGACCTGGTCGTTGCTCGTCCTACCCAAAAGGGGTATGAAACGAGCAAAATCGGAGGCATCCACAAAAGCCCGGCTAGGAGCGGGGAGGGCATCATACCACTCCAACACCTCACCAAAGGCAGAGCCGCCAAAGCCTCGGACGTACTGGCCAACCTGAAAAGAAGAAGATGAGCATAATATATAAGCGCAGATTCATCAAATGGAATGCAAAAAATACAGAAAGCCTCGGACGTACTTGGTTCGTGTGTGTGTGACGACCCTTCAGTTTTTTCACGCCCTAGTAAAAGGCTAGGTATCTTAAACCCTAGTAGAAGACTAGACACCCTAAGTCCTGGTGCCCCAGGCAAATCTTTTTAACTCTAGGTTCATGTGTATGTGACAACCCTTCGATTCTTTCACGCCCTAGTAGAATACTAGGTACCCTAAGCCTTAGTAGAAGACTAAGCACCCTAAGCCCCGGTGCGTCAGGAAAATCTTTATAACCCTAGGTTCGTGTGTATGTTGCAACCATTCAGTTCTTTCACGCCATAGTAGAAGACTAGGTACCCTAAGCCATAGTAAAAGACTAGGTACTCTAAAGCCCTAGTAAAAGACTAGGTACTCTAAAACTCTAGTGCGGAAGGCAAATCTTTGTAATCCTAGGTTTGTGTGTGTGTGACGATTTTTCAATTCTTTCACGCCCTAGTAGAAGACTAGGCACCCTAAGTCTTGGTGCGCTAAGTAAATCTCTATCCTAAAATCCCCCTTAGATTCTATGTTTTACCCAAAATTAAAAATGAAAAAATTCCCCTTAGATTCTATGTTTTTCCCAAAAATTTAAAAAAATGAAAAAAATCACCTTTTAGGTTTTATGTTTTTCCCCATAATTAAAAATTTAAAAAATTATTCTTAGTTTTTTTTATGTTTTTCCTAAAAATAAAGAAATAAAAAACCAACCCCTTAGTTTTTTTGAGATTTTCTAAAAAAAATAAAAAAATGAAAAACCACCTTATTAGTTTTTGGGATTTTCTAAAAAATAAAAATGAAAAACCACCTCCTTAGATTTTTGTCATTTTCTAAAGAATAAAAATAAAAAATCACTCTCTTTTATTGTTTGCATCTAAAACCTAACTCTAGTATCCTTACTATTTTAGAATCTTCTTTGCACAAGTACCTAGCTAGTTTTTCAGTCAAGTATCCAGGTTTGTTGTGATTACATATTTTATATGTCCAATTCATTAGCATATCTCAATGTTTTAGGCAATTATCATATACATCGCAAGATAACAAGTCACAGGGGATCCTAGACATGCATCTATGCTTGAGACATAAAAATAATGCATGCTTTGATACTGAAAAGAAGAGACAGAAGAACCTACCCTGGGAAGCTGGCAAGAGATATGCTAGTTCAGCTCCCAGAGGAGAACGCTGGCAACAACAACATCAAGTAGAGGCTCGTAGCGTCTCATCCCACCTGAGCCTAAGCGGTGGGGTGTCGGAGCGTAGGTGTGTGGGTCGAAGGGTGTGGGATGACCCTCTTCAGGATAAGGATCTAGGAAATCAGCGATCTCAGCCTCAACAGCAGCGTCTGCAACTACCTATGCCTCATCCTCAACAGCACGGCGAGAGGCACGCTTCGCCTCAAAGGCTAGGGCATCCATCTCCCCCAGCGCGGCAGATGGCTGAGTAGTGGTGACCCCGCTGGTAGGAAGACTAATGGTCGTACCCCCGAGGGTACCCATAGTAGAGCTCTCATCCGCAGAGGAACCCCGTAGAACCCCCAACATATCGTCGAGATGCCTATGTCCCGTAATAATCAAAAAAGTACTCAAAGGTCACAAGGAAACAAGAGGGAAGGTGAAAGAGTTCGAGAGAGAAAAGAGGAGCTAGAGAGAGGCAAGGATGTGAAAATGAGCTTCACCCGCGTGACCTAGAAGCCATATGTGCGTCTTGTTGTGGCGATCGCTGCCTCTAATGTTGGCGATCGCTGGGTTGTTGAAAAGTTACATGGCGAGCAGCATGTCAGAGGAAAACATTGTTGGTTAACGCCACTTGGCAAATGGTCACGTCACATCTTTGGGCTTTGAACCCGACGACCACCAACTCTGAAGTTAGCGGTTATGTGTCAGTTCGCCATAATTGGGGGGGGGGGGGGGGGGGTGGGGTTTGTGTATTTTATTTTTATTTTTGTGTGTTTTGTTTGGTTCAAAAAATTTTGGTTTTTTTTTGTAAAATAATTTTTA
>JAOTRH010247532.1:0-40268 GCA_034768845.1 Heliamphora exappendiculata | reverse complement strand
ATTCATCACAAATATAAATATGAAACCACGAATGCAAAATCATCTCAAATGTTTCTCATTAATATGCTAGGGATCTAAAATAAAAAAATATAAAAAGAAATACTTTTTAGTATACATTCCTAACAGAGATGAGGCGACAACTAAGGTTGCATGTGGTCAGTAGGCTAGGGATTTGGTGGGTTTGTTGGATTTGTAGATTATGGGATATTAATTTAGGTTAGGATTAGGAATTTGAGGAGATTACGAAAAATTAGGAGTGAGAATTTGGGAAGTTATAAGAGATTACAATTGGGATAGTGGAGGAATTTGGACAATTATTTTGAATTCAAACTTATAGAAAATAAAGTTTAATATTTTAAATATGGGTAAATCTATCATTAAATTTTATCCTGATTTATGATGGGACAAAAATTAGTAAAATAAATATGGTATGACTAAAACTCTTACGAGATACTAAAAAAAGGACTAATCTTCAAATATCATTTTTTTTTTAAAAAAATTTGGATTTAGTCCTTTTTTATAGTAGTGCTAGATTTAGTCCCAACACTTTTTTTTAATAGATTAGGTCTCATCAAGTTTAAAATTATTTTATTATGTCCAATATACCCCTATTAAAGATATTATCTCTTCTGATTTGGAATTTTTTTAAAAAAATTTCAAATATAACGTGTCATTTAAATCAAGCAACCTTTCTCTCTCACTCACTCTCTCTCTCTCTCTCTCTCTCTCTACTAGGTGAAATCACTTGTCGCCATAATACATACAAACGATACATTTTAAAGCTATTTCACTATACACGTAAATCTCATACATTTTTAAATTCACAAATTATTAGTGTTGATATATGTTTTTGTTGGAGGCAAAACTATCAAGATCATTCTTTTTATAAACGATTTTCAATAAAAATTAACTGGACGGACAAACGCTGAAATGGACTCCAGATAAAACTTTTGATGTCAAATGATCATAATAAAAACCTGTGCAACCACAATTAATTTAGAAGAATACCTTTTTTCGATCAATTCTTCAACAATAATTTTGATTTCAAGTTGAAGCTCCCATCAAATCTTCTACTATATTTTCTTATACGATTCTCGGATATAGTGTGGGCTATAATCCTCCAAAAACTCGTACCGACAGAACCTGATCAACTTTAGTCTTGAAGGAAAATCATAAATTTGGTTCAGCCTACTCGCATATTTACAAGGCTACAATAAAGACCTATGGAGTAATTATGACAAAGGCTTCTAGTGTGATACAAATACCCATTCAGTGGTTTCTATAATTAAGCAAATCTCACAGCGGTATCTGTAATTATAAAAAATTTACAGCAATTTCTGTAATTTTCATAAAATACTAAATTATAGTTCACACCACTAAAGAACTATAATTACACTCTAAGCCATAATCTCAAGATCTTCTTACATTGAGCTCCTGTTATTAAAAGCTTAACATTTCTCCCAACGTTAAAATTTTTTATACTCACCAATTAAATTTAATTTACTAACAATTTAATTTAATCAGCATCTTGAAATTCTTCAAGCTCTTCCGCTTAATTTATTTGACCGCCGGATAATCAAATCCACCTACATGGTTTGGCCTAGTCAAAACTTATAAGTATCCTTAAGGGGATATCGTCAATCCTGATCATTCGAGATGTGGATTTCGTCAATAATTAATATTTATCATATAAATAATATCACTATTCAACTCACCGGGAATAAATACCCATATAAGATCGCACCCTCTAATCAACGAATATTAAATATATACAAATCAATAATTATTTCAGGATTAAGAGTATAAGCACTATTCATAATAACCTTGGGGTGTGAATTAATTTATATAGTCAGTATAAAATTAATTACCCTAATGTGTCCCGTTCAATACACACAAAGTGTACTAGTACAGAAAGTCAGAATAATAGACGACGCTATTATTTATTTTCCGTAACCAAGACAGGCCTACTAAAACTCTGTACTACAATCGTGCCGATGATATGTCCATTTTCATCTAAATTGTGAATAAATAACATATATTCTGCAAGAACCTAAAATCTGATTTTCTGTGTGTAAGTCGTACTATACGCACTAGATTAACTACTCTACACAATATATAGGACATCCATGCATAATATTAAAGAAATAATATTACATATATTGCTCATTAAGATTCTCATAAAATGAAAAATTAATTTTATTAAAATAAAATTAAATAATAAAAACATAATTTTCAGTATACAACCCTAACAATCTCCCACTTATACTCAAAAGTATACTGCCATACATCTGACTTCCATGTTCTCTACATTCAAAAGTCTTAGCCAGTAAACTCTTTGTAAAAGAATCTGCAAGGTTGTTTTCTAATACAATCTTGGTCACAGTAACATCACTACTCTGTACAATTTCTCGTATAAGGTGATACTTACCCTCAATGTGCTTTTCTTTCTGTGGACTCTTGGTTCCTTCGAGTTTGCAACCGCTCAGCAACTATCACAATAAAGTCTAATAGCCGACTAAACTGAAGGGACCACGTCTAGTCCAACAAGAAGTTTCTAAGCCAAACGACTGTGGCGTTGGGATTTAGGGATTATTTTGAAAAATATTCAAAAATAAGAAATTCAAATAATGTTTAGAAAAATCTTTTAACACCTTGAAAATTAAATTTTGAAAATCTTTTTTTATTGAAAATAGAGTCGCCGCTTATTTTTTCAAAAAAATCAAGAAAAACAAATTTGGCTACTAATCTTTAAAACGTTAACCAGAAAAAGAGGGATCGGGGGCTAAGGTACGAATCGGGAAAGGAGTTACACACCCCGTTCGTCCAACCATAAGATTGGCCTCTACTAATCATCATTGATTCCTTAGTATGATTTCTCAAATGCATGCAAATAAAAAAAATAGAGAAAAAGAGGAAACATCTAAAATCAAATATGAAAAATACATAAAATATGTACATAGCACTCAAAAATAAATAAATGTCAAATGAAAAATTCTAAGTCCTATGGTATGCAATTTGTAACTAAATGATATATGGTACACACCCTCATACAATTTTATTAAAATAATCCTAAACTATTATGATTCAAATGAAAAAAAAATAAGCTAAAAAATGCTAAAATTACCTAAATATGGATTGCTACAAAATACGCCAAACAATTGTGAAGTAAAGTGTTCAAACCCTAAATCAATATGTACAATATGCATGTTGTCAAATTATCTGAAAGTATATGCAAAGTATGTAAAAGGTCTTATGTTAAAAACTAACTGAAACAATAAAATCTAATAAAAAACATTTTGTGTATTAATAAACAAATATTTGCAGTTTTAATTTGAAGAAGTAAGGAATAAAAAAAAGCATACAAAAGATTAGTTAAGCCAAAAATAAAATACTAAAAAAATATTTATTTAAACTACTAAAAAGAACACTATTTACATTTTATGTTTTTAAACAAAATAAAGAAAAATAATAGAAATGTGATAAACGAAAAAAAAAATCTAAAAACAAATATTATACTACCATTTAGAAGAAAAATAAGAAATAACATAAAAGGACTTTTTGCGATTTTTTTAGGTTTAATAAAAAATGCCAAGGAAAACAAAATAAATACTGCGAAAAGAAAATCAAGCTGATAAAAAAATAGAATAAAATGTTAGAAAGAAAAATTATACTATTATTAAAAAAAAATAAAAGCTAATAAAAGAAAATTAGATTAATTCTAGTGAAAGAACTTTTAAACTAACATTAAAGAGAAAGTAAAAAAATGTAACATTAGCATTAAAAAAATAAAATGAATAATAAAAAGAGATAAAATGCTATAGAAAAGAAAAAGAAGAGAAAATAAAAAATAAAAACTAGAACATTAAATTAAGATTACAAGAAAGAAATAAAAAAGAAATGACTAATGCATTGAAAGAAAATTATATTAGGCTAAAAAAAATAAAACATGGAAAAGAAAATAAAACTATAGTATAAGAAAAAAAAGAAGAAAATAAATACTAAAAAAATTATATTACTATTAAATAAAAGTTAATAATTAAAATGGAGCATTCAATTAATGGTGTAAGAAAATAAAATAAAATAAAACGCTAATAAACAGAAATTAGACTATATAAAAGAAAATAAATGTAATTAATGCTACAACATTAAATTAAAAGAAAAATAAAAGAAACAAAGTACTAATAAATAAAGAACTAAATTAACATTAAGAGAAAATTAACAATTAATTGGGTACAATATTGACAATTACAATCATTTTCATGTAAGTGCTTTAATTATAACAATTAACAACATTATCAAGTTATAATTATTAGAGATATATTAGCACTATTTTAATGAATTAATTGAATTTAACAATGTATTAAAACGAAATAAAAATAAAATAACCTATAAATAAAATTAATATTAAATAGCCTAACTACATTAAACAACAAACTGCAAACTACATTGCTTATATTAAATGAAATTGACTATAAATGAAATTGAAGAATTTAAAAATGAATATTAACCCGATCATGCCAAGAGAGAGAAGTGGAGTTTAAAAATATCGGGGATCCAAACGAGGACCTAGATTGTCAGGAAATCCTCAAGTCAGTGGAATGAGCTCTAATTGTCCAGTCTTCGGGTGGTGATACAAGCAAGGCTTTAAGGTAGACGTCGGAGGCTCGGTATTTTGGCAGGGTTTCGGCGTCGGGACTTGGAATAGCTCGGCAATTCAGCATAATTCCTCTCACTAAACCACTCTATATTTTTGTCCTTGAAAACGTACTAAAGGTATGGTATTTATAGAGTTCTTCAACCAATGAGATGCAGCCACATTCAGGGACACATCAGGCCATTGAGAGTTAGCGGTCACCACAATGCATGTTGATGGTCGCTATGTTTTTTGAAAGATTCCCTAAAGTTCTTTGGCGATCGCCATGATGGTAGCTGGCGGTCGCCACTTTTGGCTTGGGTTTTCACAAAGTTCTATGGCGGTCGCCATGAAAAAAGTTGGCGTTCGCCTTACTTGGGCAGCAAGTTTCGAAGGTTCGACAAAGTATTATTGGTTTGAAGGTTTTGGGTTCAAATACCGAGCATGAATCACTTCCCAATGAACGAACTGAGACACTATTCCACATGTTTTCATCATCAGATTCGCCTAAGATTGGGCGGGGTCAAATTTGGGTGTCTACAGTTGCCCCTTTTTAATATAACTTGCGTAGCAACGCGTGATGCAAGTTATATCAAAGATCCAGAGACAATAACCATTTGACCAAGCCAACAATCTTAGGCCGCAAACACACAAACATGCAAATAATGTTGATCGTACTCAAATTTTCATCGAGCTGTCTACGTACCCCTTTTATAAGAAATCAAACCAGAACGTAGTTCATGGGACAAAATGCAAGGATGTAAGATAAGAAATATGACGCATGACAAGTATAGTGTAATGCAAACATGTATAATTCAAAAAAATATATCAATCAATTTTAGGACATAAAAGGACCGACGAGTCAGTTAAGGGTCATGAGGAGGATTGAAGAATCAGTTTAAGGTCATGAGGAGGACCGAGTCAGTTTAAGGTCTTGAGAAGGACCGGCGAGTCAGTTTAAGGTCATGAGGAGGACCAATGAGTCAGTTTAGAGTCATGAGAAGGACCGACGAGTCAGTTTAAGGTCATGAGAAGGACTGCGTCAGTTTGAGGACATAAGGAGGACTGACGAGTCAATTTAAGGTCATGAGAAGGACCGACGAGTCAGTTTATGGTCATGAGAAGGACCAACGAGTCAGTTTAGGGTCATGAGGAGGACTGACAAGTCAGTTTAAGGTTATGAGGAGGACTGAGTCAGTTTAAGGTCATGAGAAGAATCGAGGAGTCAGTTTAGGGTCATGAGGAGGACCGACGAGTCAGTTTAAGGTCATGAGGAGGACTGAATCAGTTTAAGGTCATGAGAAGGACCAACGAGTCAGTTTAAGGTCATGAGGAGAACCAAGTCAGTTTAGGATCATGAGGAGGACCGACGAGTCAGTTTAAGGTTATGAAGAGGACCGACGAGTCAATTTAAGGTTATGAAGAGGACCGAGTCAGTTTAGAGTTATGAGGAGGACCGAAGAATCAGTTTAAGGTCATAAGGAGAACCGAGACAGTTTAGGGTCATGAGAAGGACCGACGAGTCAGTTTAAGATCATGAGGAGGACCGAGTCTATTTAGGGTTATGAGGAGGACCGAGTCAGTTTGGGGTCATGAGGAAGACTGACGAGTCAGTTTAAGGTCATGAGGAGGACCGAGTCAGTTTAGGGTCATGAGGAGGACCTACGAGTCATTTTAAGGTCATGACGAGGACCAACGAGTCAGTTTAAGGTCATGAGGAGGACTGAGGAGTCAGTTCAGGGTCATTAGGAGGACCGGCGAGTCAGTTTAAGGTCACGAGGAGGACTGACAAGTCAGTTTAAAGTCATGAGGTGGACCAACGAGTCAGTTTATAGTCATGAGGAGGACCGACAAGTCAGTTTAGGGTCATAAGGAGGACCGACGAGTCAGTTTAAAGTCGTGAGGAGGACCGAGTCAGTTTAAGGTCATGAGGAGGACCGAGTCAGTTTAAATTCATGAGGAGGATCAACGAGTCAGTTTATGGTCATAAGGACCGAGTCAGTTTAGGGTCATGAGGAGGACGACGAATTAGTTTAAGGTTATGAGGAAGACCGACGAGTCAGTTTAGGTTTAGAGTCATGAGGAGAACCGAGTCAGTTTAGGGTCATGAGAAGGACCGACGAGTCAGTTTAAGGTCATGAGGAGGACCGAGTTAGTTTAGGGTCATGAAGAGGACCGACGAGTCAGTTTAAGGTCATGAGAAGGAATGAGTCAGTTTAGGATCATGAGGAGGATCGAGTCAATTTAGGGTCATGAGGAGGATCGAGTCAATTTAGGGTCATGAGGAGGACCGACGAGTCAGTTTAAGGGCATTATAACGACCCGGTATAGACCCTAGTGGTAACAACCCAACTGATAATAACCCGTGTAAAAAGCTAGCCCAAACCCTAATGTTAGTGACGGATAGTCCATGAGACCGTAGAACACGAAAGAAGTTCAGAACCCTAACTCGAATCGAAAATCCTAAGTTCGGTCTAGAAACCCTAAAGAGGTCCAAAGCACAGGCAACAAAATCCTAGCACATGGAGAGTCTCCTTACATTCTAAATGAAGTAAATATTATGAAATAATAAATTAAAAATCAAAAATTCTCACAAATAGGGTAAAATGACCGTTTTGCCCATAGTACAGTAAAAAGCCTTAAAAATTCAAATTTTGACACATGGATATCCAAAATCAAGAATTTAAGTGCAATTAAGTAGTAAAAGACAAATTAACATAAAAATTTCCAAAAATGCCCCTTAGTGGCCGACCACCTCGTAGGATGTGCCAAAAAGTTACTTATTTTCTTCTTTTTTTCTTTAAATGATGAGAAATGCATTAAATGAAGCATTATGATGATTCCAAACTTTTTGGACAAGTAAAATATCTAATAATGTAGTGTTATAAGTCAAAAAAATCAAATAAATTATTATTGAAGTCCATACGCAACAAAATAAGTCAAAAAATTCTATGTCGTCAAAATAGCTTAATTTGACTTGAAAGACTACATCTACTCAATCAATTGTTATGAAAACTATGATAATACATAAAAATACTATATTTCTCATAAACATACAAAAATAATAAGTCTCAGTAGAAAAAGACACCAAAAAGATACATCAAATTACTTTTAATGCATTTTCTTGCACAATACGGACACGCAAATCGAGGCAAACCCTGTAATTGATGGGGGATCAGATTTTGTCCCCCCAAAAAGCCACCCAGCTACTTTTAGCTTCACCAAATCTAAATTCTAGCCATCAAAACTCATATCAACTCAAATCAAACTAAAAGTCTCATTAATGAAGTGAAGAAAAGGAAGCTTCCTTGTGTTACTTCTTGTTCCCCATGTGTTCCATATCCTCCTCCTATTTAAACTAAGCCCAAACATCTCTTCTCCCCTTCAAAATTTCGTGGATATAGAGAGAGAAAGAGTGGGCTGAGTGTTCTTGAGGGTTTGAGAGAAGAAAGAAGAAGAAGAAGAAGGAGGGATCCAAAAGGTGGGGTCTTTTGAGACCATGATTTTAAAGCTAAGTCCTAATTCATCCTCTACTATCTTTTGATCTCCCAAACGTGTAAGTAAAATCTCTAAACCTTGTATCTAATATTCCTTAAAAAATCCCTCCAACACACCCCTTAAGCCCCTCAAAAATCAAGAACCGAAATCAAATCGAAAAGCCGTTGTAGTTGGAAACCTAGGGGCTATTATGTTTGTGAATATTATGAGATGTTGTTGTATGTTCTTATCTTTGATATTTATGATATATAAGTGTACTGGAGCTTTGATATGTAAGTTTAAAACACAAGCATCCAAGGAAATAGAGCCAAAACATGACATAACATAAGTAGAGGACCTAAACCCTAAGAGGCTTGATTTTCTAGAACTTTGATGTTTCTACCCCGAGATTTGAAACACCATAAATCTCTGTAGAAAGTTGGTCTAAGCATGATTTTTATTTCTGGAGTAATATGTTTGTGTTAATTTTCATCCAAAGTTGGTCTCAACTCATTTGTATAACCAGAACTCAAGATATTGCAATTTTACTAAAGTGCGTCATTTTCTAATCAGTCAACACCACCGACCAGAAAACCCTAGTTTAGAATGAGATCCAAACTTTGGTCAAAACATGAAAGTTGTAGAAAACATATATATCTATCTATCTACCAAATATGAGAACAAAATATTGAGGTTTGTTAGGTCAATACCCTTTTGAAATTCTCTATGGATTTTCAGCCCCCAAGAAACATCCTGTCACATATTTTGATATGGCTCAAAACCATTATTTTTAGTGATCTATTACAAAAGTGGTCTACATGAACTTTGTAACTAACATATTGAAGTATTTGGTTCCCAAAAATTAGACCTTGAAGCCTTGGGATGGTACCCCAAAGCTGTTTTAAACCCTCTATCCAAAATCGGCTCTGCTGAGTTTTGGTGGCTGACAGAACCCACTTTTTAATTCGCCAAAAAGTTTAACTTGTTTCAAACAATTACCCTTAGCTCTAACACATGAAACTGTAGGGAACATGTTAATGTAGAACATACAAAAAAATGGGCTCATTTGTACTTCATTTGATACCCCAAAATCGATAGCAACAGAAGATAGTTTTTGGTAAAATCTTGAACTAAGTGCTGAACCGTTTTTGCTAAGTATGAAATGTTCACCAATTTGCCTTAGGTTTTGGCCTTAGTGATAAACATGAGAATTGTAGGATATAATTTTATCTAAATGATATTTAAAAATCATAGTTTGATTCCAAGTTTAGATACCCCAAAACTTTGTCGCCCCTTCTGATTTAATACTTGGTTTTAGCCTTAAAAGTTACTAAGTGTGGTTTGAACACCCTTTGCTATGATATCCTAGTTTTTGTAAGATGGTTGATTGAATTAGTTGATTAATGTTTCTAAGTGAATGTATGATGATTTAGAATCCATGTTATTATATTTGAACCATATCTTGAGAATTGCGCTTCACATACTTATACCTTATGCTTTGCGCGTTGTACCATGAATCTTACCATGTAAATGGCATGCTATAAATTGTTGCACTTGAAATTCATATTTCACATAATGGGCATTGTCACTTGCATCTTGACATATTAGAGTCCATCTGTATAAACCGTTGTGGGGGTGTTGACAATGGGTCATGTGCGTTTTGAGCCGTGTTACGTCCTAAGTCGTATCACGTCTTGAACCGAACTACCGTTGTATGCCTAATGATCGGGAACACTGATGTATGGGAACCTAACGTACGAGAACGTAATGGTACCATTCAGATTGTTGTGTCGAGTATGTTAATTTTGGGCCATGTATGTCCTGAGCCGTGTTACGTCCTGAGCCGTATCACGTCTTGAGCCGAACTGTCGCTATATGCCGTAGTGATCGGGAACCTAACGTACGGGAGCATAATGGTGCCATTCGGATTATTGTATTGGATATGCTAATTTTGGGCAATGTATATCCTGAGCCGTGTTACGTTCTGAGCTGTGTCACATCTTGAGCCGAACTGCCGCTATATGCCGTAGTGATCGGGAACATTGATGTACGGGAACCTAACGTACGGGAGCATAATGGTGCCACTTAGAATTCGATTGGTTGATTTGTAATCGAGATGGGTTATGTTGAGATGTCTTTCATGATTCTAAGTCTAGGGCGTCCCTGGTTGCCCTTTTTTCGAAAATATTTTGAGATGTATTCCCCTTGTACACTCTGGATTTGTCCCCAGTGTTACAAAATTAGTGTTTACACCCTAGGTGCGTCCCCGGTGTTTAAAATCATTTATGGATATTATTGGGCACTATGGGTTCATCGCTAGCATTCTGATAACTTGGATGCCGGGTAACTCAAAGATAGCCGAATTCGGCTGACCTAGTCCCGTTGGGTGATTTGGAGACCTTAAGTCGGCTAACCTAATCCCACTGCGGTTGTAATTCAGAGAGAGCCCGAATATGGCAGACCTAAATCCCTCGTCGTGGTATTTTGTACATGTGAACGTTTGTTGAAATCTCTTATACTGTGGGTTAACACCGGCGCATCACGAGTCTTAAGGTGGGACTTGCTAACCCGAATAGGGGTGGCAGAATATATTATTGGTTAGTGGCCCGCCCCGACACCATTTCCATTGAGTAAAACAGTTGTGGCATGAAGCCAGGCGACGTGGTTACTATTCGCAATGAGGCGGGATGATGGCTTTGGTGATCAATTTGTCAAATGAAGTCTACTCTGGTGATTCCTAACGTGGAATTCTTGTTTCTTATCGGGGTGCATGTTGGGTTGGGCATCTGCATTTCATGCACGCATGTTTATTAAATTATCTGCTACCATGTTATAAATTTGTCTGTCTCTTTGACTTAAACTGTACTGGGTGTTATATGGTATGCGTTGCGATGAATTTTGTGTTGTGAAATTAGTTAGAATGTTAGAGTGTTTTGCTTCTGAGCCTTGGCTCATGGCATTCGTGCCACAGGTAAGGAGAAATTCTTGGAGGAAGTCATTCCAGAGGGATAAAAAGAGTTTGAAGAACAGGGTGAGTCCCAAGAGCACACGAATCCAGTTGATGCATTCTGAGGAGTTGACGCTTCTGCTTTCGTTTTTATATTTAGATTTCTCGTGTTAGTATAATTGTTGAAAATTCTTGGTGGAATTGTAATACTTATGTACTTTTGAACGGTTCATAACTCATTTATAATGTAATAACTAGTGTACGTAAATATGAATGAATGGCTAAAATATCCCTTTATATATATTTATGTATGTCCCGACGTACCCAGAGGACAGGCATCACAGGCATGAGGAGGACTGATTCAGTTTAGGGTCATGAGGAGAACCGATGAGTCAGTTTAAGGTCATGAGGAAGACCAACAGTCAGTTTGAGGTCATGAGGAGGACCGATAAGGTTTTGAGGAGGAACGAGTTAGTTTATGATCATGAGAAGGACCGAGGAGTCAGTTTAAGGTCATGATGAGGACCGAGTCAGTTTAGGGTCATGAGGAGGACCGACGAGTCAGTTTAAGGTCATGATGAGGACCGAGTCAGTTTAGGGTCATGAAGAGGACCGATGGGTCAGTTTAAGGTCATGAGTAGGACTGACCAGTCAGTTTAAGGTCATGAGGAGGACCGAGTCTGACATCAAAATAATCGGCCGAGTTAAGACCTAAAAATTCAAAGCATGGGATAAAAATAATTAAAAGTCAAATTGCGGTTTAAAATCAAATTTATCGGGAAGGATAACCATGAATTATTAGGTCGAGTTAGGACCTAAAAGTTCAGAATGAGGTATGAGATCAAAAGCCAAGTTATGGCTTAGAATTAAATTTGCCGGCAAGGAATCATCGCAAAAAGATAGAGTAACAAAACAAAAATTAAGGAAATCATTCTTTGAGAAAAAAAACACACACACACACAGTTTTAAAATTATTATCTGCTAACAAAAAAAATTCTTGAAAATGCACCCAAAACAAAATAACTCACACGAAGTCAATATGTAAGAATAACACACAATAAGGAAAATTTATTATTTTTTATTTTATTTTATTTTTATATTTTTTTCTTATTATTTTTCGTTTCTTATTTTTTTAATAAAGTGCGCACAAAAGAAAATAAAACACCTATAATAAGTAAATAAAATAAACATACAAATAATAATAATAATAATAATAATAATAATAATAATAAAATAATGAATGCCCAAACGGCCCCTTAAGAGCCCCAAAACACCAAGATGAGTTACTGGCGTGACGTGACCCTTTGACAACCTGGCGACCACCTAGCCAGAACCCTTCTGACATGGTGGTCGCTTGGTATAAACCCTTCCAACATGGCGATCGCCATGTGTCTCTTCATTGGTATGGCGGCCGCTCACTTTGGAGTTGGCAACCGCCAACTCCAGGCGTGCATCCAGCCCTTTAAGGCGCGCGAGGTGGTTCATTTGTTCACTTCCTGTTCACTCTCTAGCCTTCTCACGCTCTCAAAACCCTCTCTTGCATTCTTCTTGCTTGTTTTTGCTTCACACGATGTTCACACTACTCCTAGTAGTCCCATTCATCTTCATGGCGGGCCAGGGCCAGGGAGATGAGGATTTAGTGGCACGACAGGGCCCCTTTGCTACTGGGAGATTCTCTATGGGTGTCCTTCCTACCAGTGGGGTCACTTCCACGCAGCCCTCTACTGCGATGGATGCCCTAGTGCTTAAGGAGGAACGTGCTTCCCGCCATGTTGCTGAGGAGGCACAAGCAGCTGCTGAGGCACAGGCTGTTGCTGAGGTCGCCGTGGCCGACTTCTTAGATCTCGACGCGGAAGAGGGCCATTCGGCGCACTTTGAGCCTCATACATACGCTCAACTGCCTCATCTCGTAGTTTCGCGCGGGATGAGACGCTACGAGCCTCCAGATGATGTTGTTGCTGCAGACCTTCTTCTGCGAGAGCCTGACCATCATATGTCTCGTCGGTGCCCATCAGTAAGTACATTATTCCTACTATTTTTTTTCAATACCAAAGCATGATTGATCAAATGTAGACGCATGCCTAGGATTCCCCAGATGATGATGAATGATGACTTATTTCGATGTGTTTAATGAATGGTTTTGATGATTTGGATGATGATTAGGATTTGAACCTAGTTTAGGTACCTTTGCAACGGAGATTAAAACAGTAGGGATACTTAAGTTTGGACAAACAAAGAAATGAGCAATTATTTTTAAAGTAAAAGGCTTAAATTTTCATTTTTGTACTTCTAGGAAGAACATAAGAAAATTAAGGGGAAAAAATTTATTTTGTTTTTGGGGCCAATTATGAAAAAAAATCAAAAATTTTAGAATTTTAGAGGAAATTTTGTCAGAAATCCTAAAATTTGGTGCAACTTTATATATATATATATATATATATATTTACAAACTCTAGAAATTTAAGGGGCATTAGAAAAAAAAAACTTTTAGGAAGATTTTTAGAAAAATTTTAGAAAATCCTAAAAACTTTTGGAAATTTTAAAAAAATCCTAGAAATTTTTAGAAAATCCTAGAAATTTTTAGAAAAATCTTAGAATTTTGAGAAAAATTTAAGAAAATTCTAGAAATTTTTAGAAAATCTTAAAAATTTTAAGAAAAATCTTAGAATTTTGAAGAACTTTTTTAAAAGATTGGGTCAAATTTTCAAAGATTCTTAAAAAATTATCCTTAAGAGATTTGGGTAAAATTGGCAAAACACAGAGAGATTTTTTTATTTTCGGAAAGAATGGTTAACACCAAATGATAGAGGTTTACCTGAATCGCCAGGACTTAGGATTACTAGGATATGCAAAAAAAATCACGAATCTAGGGTTAGGATGCCCAGTTTTCTATGGTTCGAAAAGAACTGAAGGACCGTCAGCTAGGGTTTGAATGATTTGCCTAATTTATTAGGGCATAAGTTTGATCTTTTCTTTATGTATCCTTCGTTTGTCTTCTCTTTACAGGCTAGTCACTACGTTCGAGGTTTTGGAGGCTCATCCTCTGGGGAGGCGTTGGAGGGGTATGATGCCCTCCCTGCTCCCAACCAGGCTTACATTGATGTCTCCGATTTTTCTCGCTTCATACCCCTGTTGGGTAGAACGAGCAATGACCAGGTCTGGCTAACAGCCCTGGCCGAGCGATGGTGGGATACCACCAACACTTTTCATTTTACCACTTTCGAGACTATTCTGGAGCCTCTGGATTTTGCGTTGATCACCGGCATTCGGGTTGGAGGAGCCCCTATTCCGTTTAACCCGACCATTGCTAGCTCTTCTGATGCGCAGACATATTTCCTCGGAGCTGTTCCTGCCCAGATGAATAGAGACCGCGTCAGATAGACATGGTTCTTCAAAAGATTCAGACACTTCATCTGCATCAAGCCCCGCCACTTCGAGTGGATCACCCGAGATTTTCTTATGTATATGTTCGGTACCTCTTTGTTCTCAAATAAGGAGAATATCGTCTATTTGCATTATTTGGGCAGACTTGCTCTACTTGACCGGGTTGCCAGTTACGACTGGGGAGGAGCTGCTCTCGCCACCCTCTACAGTTTTATGCGGACACTAACCCGATTCCCTCAGGAGCTCAGCATTGGGGGATACTAGAGGGTCTGAGAGGTATGATTTAATTTCTGCGCATTTTTATTTATCTCTGTTTACCCATTATCTGTTTGCTGACATTTTCTTCTTTGCAGTTATGGACCTATGAATTCCTCGGGCTTCATATCCGGACGAACTCTTCTATAGACCCTCTGGTTATTCCCCGAGCAGCCCGATGGTCTTGAGGGCTGAAGGAGAGGAAAGCTGGAAGGAAGGACCTTGATCGATTCTGGGTGTCTTTAGACCAACTGACCCCTGACCAGATATCTTTGCTTACTATTCTGTACACCGCTTTCTGTATTATACTGCTACTATACTATTCATTGCGCTGCACCGCACTGTTCTTCATTTCGTTCACTACACTGCACTGGGGCACTGAATATTGCATATTGTTCATCACACTGTATGGCTTATTGTTCTTTGCATTATACTGTACTTTAAACTATTGCAGGTTCATTGGGATGTCTAGAGGGACGTGGAGTATCGGGCCGGCGCAGATCTGATACGCAGCCAGGAGATCGCTTCCAGGGGAATCCTGTTGGAGGGTCCATTTGGTAGGGAGTATTATCTAGGAGAGTGGGTGGTCCGCTAGTCACTCGGCCTGGATCATTTTTGCATACTAGTGGTTCCTCCAGCCTGTATGCGTTGGACCGATCATCTGAGCTGGGTCGACCTTCTCCTGGAGACAATGGGGACCCCAGCTATGAAGCTACTTGTAGCGGAGTGAGATTATATGGCCTGGGCCTGGGCTCATCTGATGGGACCACTAGGACCCGGCCCGGCTGGTGGCAGGAGGAGGCGAGCACCGGAGGATGAGGGAGCCGGTGTTAGTGCAACTACCGGTATCGGAGCAGGAGCAGCTGCTGCTGGAGCTGCTGGTGGAGATGATGTTGCTGCTGGAGGTGCAGGGGGGATGAGGGGTCTAGAGATCCCGTGGGATGTCCAGACCGTGGTATATGGCTTCCTATTCCCTTTCCCGGTTCCTGTTCCACCGTCATCAGAGTTCAAGGCTAATATCGGCCAGGTTCGTCTTTTACTTTTCCTTCAGCAACTTCTTATTTTATTAGTTCATTTCTCTTGAGCTGCTCTCTTCTTTGCAGATCGATTAAGCTTGGCTAGATCGTACTATGCTGACGATTACTGGCTTGAGGGCTCTAGTACGGCAGATGGATGCCTCGATGCGAGTAGCCGGTGTTGCTTTCACGCCTGTGGCTATTGTAAGTAGTTTGCATGTCCTTTTCAGTTTCTTTTGCACTCTCTATCATTATTCTATTTTGATTTGTACCCCTCTTCCTGGCAGCCTCCAGTTCTAGCCACAGGGATTATACTGTCGCGGGCTCCGGTTAGGCCTCCTGCTCCGACCCCAGCTCCCGTTCGAGGCCGTGGATCCCGGCTATCTTCTATGGCTCGTTCTAGAGCGTCAGTCTCATCTTCTCAGAGTCGGTCCAGAGTTGTTTCTTTCTCTGGCAGTGATGATGGCGATGACTTCAACAAACTCTTCGAGGATGATAGCTCGGAGGAGGCCGGCCCTTTTTGTCGAGTTCGCTCGAGGCAGACATGAGAGAGAGAGCTCCCCAGTTCTGATTGTCTTTTTGATACATTTATTTTGATGGGCCAGCGTGCCCCACTTTGACATGCTAACATACTTTTACTTGATTCACGGGCCTGCGTGCCCCAATTTTACTGCTTGTAGGGCCTGGGTGCCCCAGTTTTTATTCTGATACATTTTGTCACTTTCTGATACATTTTATACCATTTATCACTTCGCATGTTGCATGACTTTCCTTTATTTTCTACTCAAACTGTCTTGGATGCATAATTCATATGCCATAACTAATATAGATCACACAAACTGTAAACTGACCCACACCCGCCATGTTCGAACATGGAGGTCGCCATAATATAACATGGCAGTCTCCACTTTTCCAAAACATTTACCTGGTGGTCGCCTGTTTCCACAGGGCGGTCCCCTAGTCAAAGAAATGATATCACTGTACTATACTTTTTGGAGTTGGCAGTCACCACTTTGAATGGGCCTTCAACCGAAATTTTGATTTCCCACCTTTTTCAACCTTATAAATATAGCCCTGTGTGGCCCCATTTGTTGTTATTCCAACTCAGATGACTTCTCCTCTTTCTCTATGGATTGAAGCATTTTTCCCCATTGAATGTTTGAACTTCTCTCCATTTGGCTTGAATGCCCTTTTCTCACTGAGGGTCGTGGAGATTAACAATTCCTTATTGTCAGCTGCTAATCAACTGTGGGATCCGTAGTCTCACATCTTTCGGTTTGGCCTTGCAGAAATCTGCCCCACTGTAAAGGAATTTCCTGCCATCCTGGACTTGACTCCACGGAGTTCCGGTATCGTTCCCACCCCCTTTTTCTCGGCTTGGCAACAGGTGATGCAACTCTGCGGTCTGTCTATTATGGAGGCTTATCTTCGGACCTCGAGTGACTGCCTTGACATTCCCTGGATTATTAACAGATTCGGTCCCACCAACGACCTCAGTGACCTTGGTTTTCATCTATGGCGACGCTACGCACTTTGCTTCTGCTTTCTAGCCCAGTATCTTCTTGCTTCTTCTGACAGGCGAGTTAGTTGCGCTTTGGTTGACATTGCAAGATAGATGTGGATGGGGAGGGATTTTGTGCTGCTTGTTTTAGCCGAGACACTGCTGGGCTTAGAGGCTTTTCATCATGGTGAGACTACCACCTTTGTTGGCAACTCCTAACTTCTTCAGGTAAGCTCAACATCTTTCTCTGTATCAAGTTCACTGTCAAACCGCAAAGCCTTTCTCTCACTGTTCTAATTCTTGCTACAGATATGACTGATGGAGAAGGTGAACCTTGTATAGATGCCTCCCACTGATAGGCGCAATGCTGTTGCTTTCCTTTACCGCCCCGTTATCAGATATGTGACACCGAGGCAGCTTGGCGATAGTATTTTTCCTCTCTGATCGGCCCAGACATTACCTGGAAGCACCCTTGGTGGCAGATCCTGCCATGACCTTGACTACTATGGATCATCCTGGTGTGCTGCTGGTTGGACTACATCAGACTACCTTTTATTACCCCCATCGTATTATGCGACAGTTTGGTCGTAGTCAGATCATCTTTTTCAACACTCGCGATCGTCTGTTCTTATCAATATTGCGGGCCCCATTTCTAGCATCGTACCAAGATGCTTGGCAATCTCGCTCATTGATGGAGATGCAGGAGTTACAGTGTCCCGAGCTTTCTATTGAATACAAGACTTGGCTAACACAAGACAAGGAGAAGAAAGATAAAGAAGAGGAGAAACATGTAGCAAAAAGGAGGAGGATTTGAGGATCTCTGCTTTATTTTGAGAAACTTTACAGCTTTCTTTTTTTATTTTGTAGAGTTTGGGACCTGTGTGCCCTCCCTTTATTTAAGAACTTTGTAAACTTTCTTAAAGTAATGAAAAACTCACACTTTATGTTTAAGATAGTTCAAATTTATCAAAGCTTGAATGTCTTTATTATCAAAATCCAAAAACTAATTTGCATTGGTCTTACTCAGATTCAAAGATGATTAAAAAAATAAAGAGTGCGGCCCAACTTCTTAAAAGGAGCTGCCTATGTATCCCAAAAAGATGGAATCAGGCTATAACATAGTTCAAGCTCGATTTTTACTCGGGTACTGACACTCTACTTTTGTGATGTCCTAATTTTTTCCAGGGTCGCCCTTTCGGATTTTTAGCCTTGCGAGCTGTTCTAACTTTTGCCTGAGTTTCCTTTTCGATTTTTAACTCAACGAGCTTTTATTTTATTTTTATTTTTACCTCAAGGATAGTACTTTTTAAGCTGGTCGAGGTTAACTGGAGTGGAGAACACATTGCCATTCAAATCCATAATAATGACGGCACCGCCGGTCATGATGGTTTTGATTAGAAATGGTCTGCACCAATTTGGCTTGAACTTGCCTCTCTGGTCGAAGATAGGAGCTCTGATTTCTTTTAGGATCAGATCTCCATCTCTAAGATCCCGAGTCTTGACCATTTTATTGAATGCTCAAGCTATTCTCCTTTGGTACCCTAGTACATGAAACAGAACTTAAAACCTTCTCTTATCAAACAAGAGCAACTCTTCCATTCGGTTCCTCTGCCATTCTGCTTCTGGAATACTTGCCTCGGCCACTACTCTTAGTGAAGGGATTTCAACTTCAATGGGAAGCACGACTTCCATCCCATACACTAAAGAGTATGGCGTAGTTCTAGTTGAAGTTCTGATCGACGTTCAGTATCCCCAAAGCGCAAATAGTAGATGCTCCGGCCAATCCTTGTCTGAGTTGACTGTCTTTTGAAAAATTTTCTTGATATTCTTATTTGCCGCCTCGACTGCTCCGTTAGTTTGCGACCGATATGGCAAGAATTAGTGAGCCACTATCCGGTATTCTTTGAAAAGATCCAAGATCTTTCCTTAAAAATATAAGCCATTATCTGAGATAACCTCAGGGGAAACTCCGTACCAGCAAATGATATTTTGCTTGATAAACTTAGTAATATGGGAGGCTTTCAATACCGAGTAAGAAGCTTCTTCCACCCACTTGATGAAATAGTCAATGGCCACCAAGATAAACTCGTGTCTATTGGATGCTTTCGGTGTTACTCTACCAATCACATCGATGCCCATGCTAAGAACGGCCATGGTGACGTCAGGTTGTATAGCTGAGACGGGAGAACGTGCATAAGGTTTTGCGTGAATCTGACACTTATGACACCTCCGCACAAACAGGATGCAGTCTGTCTCCATTGTTATCCAATAGTATCCTTGTCGTTGGATTTTCTTGGCTAACATATTTTTGCTCATGTGTAGCCCACAAACTCCCGTGTGTATTTCTTTCACCAATTTTTGGCCCTCTTCAGTGTTTACACACAACCTGTTGACTCCAGAATGTCCTCGTTTATATAATCTGCCACCGCAAATGACAAATTGTGCATATAGTCTTCGTATTGCCCTTTTATCCTTCTTGCTGGCAAACTTAGGATACTCTCCCTTCTGCACGAAGTTCTAAATGTCGAAATACGATGGAAGATCGTCAGTGCTATCCTCAATTTCGGCTGTCATTTCATATGCCAGTTTTCTTTTCTGTTCAATTATCAAAGGCCACATCTGGACTCTGGGTGGTATGTCAATCATGGATGCTAGGGTGACTAGAGCATCGACAAATTTATTCTGCAGTCTTGGTACATGGGTGAAGATCACCGATTCAAAGTATGGTATCAACTTCTCTAGTTCTTATGATAAAGAATCAAGGTTACATCCCTGACCTTCCATTCTTCTTTAGCTTGTGAAACCACCAGTGCTGAGTCTCTTATGACTTCCAACTTCCTTGCCCCTAGTTCTAAGGCTGCCTCCAATCCAGCTAAGCATACTTCATACTCAGGATGATTGTTGGTGACTTCAAAATTGAGCTTCAATGATAAGGGGACATGCGATTCGTCGAGAGTGACAAGGAGGACTCCTGTTCCGTAACCATATTGATTAGATGCGCCATCAAAAAATGGAGTCCATTTGTCATCCCCAACTTTCATTAGCTGTTCATCAGGAAACTAGAATTCTGTGTCTTCGCCTCCTTTAACTAGTTGGTTGGCCAGGAATTCCACCACTTCCCTGCCTTTGACTGACTTTCGGGTGACATACCGAAGATCAAATTTTGATAACAACAGCAACCATCGAGCCAACCTTCATGTCAGTGCCGGCTTTTTAAATAAGTATTTCAATGGATCCATTCGGGAAATGATATTTACTGTGAAAGATAACATGTAGTGTCTTTGTTTTCGGGAAGCCCACATCAAGGCCTAACATGTCTTTTCTAGTGGCGTGTACCATATTTTCGATCCAGTCATCTTCTTGCTTAAGTAATAAATAGTCTTTTCGATTCTAGTTTCTCCTTCTTGTGCCAGCATACATCCCATAGTTGAATCAGTTACTGATAGGTAGAGGATCAGTGGCCTATTAGGTTTGGGAGGAGCTAGAACATGAGGGTTTTGCAGATACTCTCATATAGGATTAAAGGCATCTTGGCATTTCTGATCCCACTCAAACCTGATTCCTTTCTTTAGCAGGCAGAAGAGCGGCTCACAGGTAGTTGTTAGTTTTGCAATGAATCAACTGATAAACTTTATTTTACCCAGAAATCTCCCGACTTCTCGTTCGGTCTTTGGAGGAGGCATTCCCAGGATTGCTTTGATCTTTGAAGGGTCGACTTCAATGTCCTGTTGTGTGTTCATAAATCAAAGCATTTTTTCGATAGTGACCCCAAAGGCACAATATTGTGGATTGAGCCGCATCTTGTACCTCTGAATCCTTTCGAAGAATTTTCGCAGTGCAACGATGTGACCATCCCAATCCTTGGACTTGACTATCATATCATCTACGTACACTTTGACCTCCTTATATATCATATCGTGCAATAAGGTTGTGGAAGCCCTTTGATAGGTTGCCCCTGTATTCTTTAAACCAAACGGCATTACACGATAACAATAGGTGCCCCATGGTGTAGTGAAGGTCGTCTTTTCTCTGTTCTCGGGATCCATTAGAATTTGGTTATATCTAGAGAAGCCATCCATAAATGACAAGGCGTGCCCTGCTGTATTATCTACCA
Source organism: Heliamphora exappendiculata (assembly GCA_034768845.1). Classification (NCBI taxonomy): domain Eukaryota; kingdom Viridiplantae; phylum Streptophyta; class Magnoliopsida; order Ericales; family Sarraceniaceae; genus Heliamphora; species Heliamphora exappendiculata. The sequence continues at coordinate 18,941 of JAOTRH010247532.1, read as the reverse complement.
AGACATCAATGTGTGGCAGTGAAAAATCGCCCTTCGGGCTGGCCTTGTTGAGGTCCCGAAAATCCATGCAGGCACGGATACGACTGTCTTTCTTTAAAATCGATACAATATTGGCTACCCTTTTCGGATACTCGATTACCATCTAAAATCCAGCATTGATCTGTTTGGCAACCTCTTCTTTGATCTTTAAAGCCTATTCTGGCCGAATCCATCTTAACTTCTATTTAACCGGTTTAGCATCAGGATATAAAGGGATATGGTGTTGGACAATATCAGGATCAATTTCAGATATATCTTCGTAAGACCACGCAAATATATTTTTGAATTCTTTTAATAAAGTTATTAATTGCTCTTGTTTAACTTAGGATAGAGAAGAACTAATTTGAACATTTTGTGTGTTAGTTTCATTACCCAAATTTATTGACAAAGTTTCATCAATTATTGGTTGGACACGCATTTCTTCTTCTCTTTTTATTAAAAATTTTATTTCTTCGGAGATATCCCCGTCAAATTCAAAATCGTCAAAAAGCGTATGAAATAAATCAAACAAAGCAGAGTGATCGAAAATCTTGTTTATTTCATTAACAACCGAGAGGATTACAAACTCGATGGTAAAAGCTAGGAGAGGAGCACCAACAGATGTGCCCTCGATTACAGATTTTGACTCAAACTTGGGCTCAGGATAGACAACCTGCGTATCACAAGATTCGAGGGTCCAGTTTTTTACTTCTTTTGAAGTCGCGTCAACGATGAGCCTGGTGCAATCTGCCGGTGCGCTGAAGCCCATCATGAAGCAGTCTGATTTAGTTATATGCAACTGAGCTAACTTCTCGTTAAATAGTACTCCCAGGTCGGTACCGTCGAGTTTTTCGGCCCAATCTTCTTCCTGAACCCTCTTTTCTTTCTTCGTCAATCCATGGATCTAAAAAATCACAATATGAAAAATCTTCCCCTTCCTTGACGAAGTACCCATTGAGCGTCCCAGAATAATTGGTCTTTCGCCCCTTCTAGGCCCTTCCAGATCTTCTTCCATTGGTTTATACCCGAGACCAAAACGGTGTGAAGTCGACAATTCCTGATTGGGTTCTGAGATTCCTTGTAGTTTACTTCCCAATCCCATGCCCGGGAAGAAAGACATTTTTCTCATTATTGTTACAGCCCGCAGGTTGATATACCTTTCTTCTTCATTCATCAGCATCTGAATAGCCTGCCCTTCATCAAATTGAAAACCACTGATCAACACATCATTTTCACTATGCTGAACTTCCAAAAGAGTTGTGCCCACTCCTTCTCTCGGAGGGTGAATGCAGTCTTCTCCATGGATAATCAAAACTACCTCGTTCTTTTTCAATTTCAATTTTTGGTGAAGGGTAGATGGTACCGCGTGGACATTTGGGTCATGCAGCCACGGCCTGCCCAGCAGTAGATTGAAGGAGGCCGGTACGTCTAGCACGTAAAACTCAACTGATGTCTCTAGAGGTCCTACTGAAATGGCAAATGACACCAATCCTAGTACATCCCTTCTTATGTTGTCGTAGGCTCGCACTCCTTGATTGCAGGGAGTGAACTGGTCTGGCCTCATCCCTAAGCAGACGACCGTTCTCAATGGACAAACATTCAAGGCAGACCCATTATCAATGAGGGTTATCGAGACCCATTTTTCTAGGCACTTGACGGTGATGTGAAGCATTTTGTTGTGACTTTTTCCTTCAGCGGGCAAATCCTTATTAGAAAAGAAAATGACCTTTGGTTCGGCAGCTGGGAAAAAAAGCCCAACGAGTTGCTTAGGGGTTGCATCTATCAGGACACTGGCCTTGTTCAACACCCTCAAAATAGCTTGCTTGTGCTTATGCGAAACCATCAATAAGCCCCAGATACTGATGTTGGCTTGCGTCTTTTTCAATTGTCTCAATACAGCATCATCATCCTCCTCTTGCTCTGCCTCTTTTTCTTTTCCACTTGGCTGTCCCTTCTCTACCTGAGCTAGCTTAAAATGTCGTCCACTTCTAGTTAGGTGCTCCACGTCGTCTTCAGGATCCCATAACCCTGGCATGACATTATCAGTCTGTCTCACTTTGTTTACGTGCTGAGGGCTTTCAAACGCCTGCAAATCATTTAAGTCACTAACAACTGCCATTTTTCTTCTTTTCTCGTCATCTTCAATAGCCCATGTATTAATAATTTTCTCCCAAATTTCCTCTTCATTGAAATTCATTTGCTGTTCCCGAGCAGCCCAGAAATCAGTCCACCCTACTCCATCTGATTTTAACACGATTTTTACCAGCCAATAGAACTGTATTTCGTCGACGTACACTTCCTCCTCAAAAATTTAGGGAAGGGTGGTTCCATCAAGCACATGGCCAAACCCATAAGGTCGACTCGGGTAATTCAATGGCCAGTCATCTTCTTCATTGTGCTCCTCCTCTTGTTGGTAGGTTTGAATTATCGGTTGATACCATTCCTAGGCATTATCATTTCATTCTTCCATCTTGTCTCGACTGCCTCTAATCATCATGAATGAGCATGTTGTCTGATCCTCAGTTATTAAAACATGAGGACGTGGTAAGTGTACTAAACAGATGTGCTGGCTTGGGTCCTCCGATTCTTCCAAAGATATGTAATTTATCCCAGCTTGCCTGGCATGATTCGACAAGGGGTTGGTTGTTACGTTCGGTTTTAGAGTAGCGGATGGTGGCGGGATCACTTTGTTGTTAATGAGATTTTGGATCTCATGACGCAGCCTCATACACTTATCAGTCAAATGCCCAGGACCTTGATGGAAGGCACGGTATTGGGAAGAATTGAATCTCAGCGGCAAGGATCGGGTGCAAGCATGGGGTCTAATGGTTTGATGATTCCTTTCTCGACGATTCGATTCAGGTGGTGGGTAAAGAAATGTTGACGAGAGTAAACACCATCCTTGGTCACTATTACTGTTGGCTGTTATCTAACTGTTGGGCATTATTAGACTGCTGGGTGGAAGAGGACGGGTTCAGCAGGTTTACCTCGTTTGAGCGGGACACGAGATTGGTGGTAGCACATTGGTTTTGATTATTTATAGGGAAGGTCCTCCTGGATTTCTGGCTTGGCTCGGCCTTTTCAATATTTTCGGACTGGATTGCATCTTCTATCTAAACCCCGGCATCAAACAACTGCTCAAACGTAGAGAGTGGCTGCGTGATCAAATAACACTTCAACGGGGACTGCAGGTTCTTCACCACTATCCTTACTTATTCTTTCTCAGATGGTCGATTTGTCATCTTGGCAGCCTTATCCCTTCATCGGGTCAGAAAATCGACAAAAGACTCTCAGCTCTCCTGACGAGTGGTCTCTAACTCTCGAGTAGTTACATCTAACTGGACATTATAACTATACTGGCTGACGAATGTCGTAGATATGTCCTACCAAGTTCTGGTCTTTGCTACATCAAGGGAGAGGAACCATTTCTGGGATGCCCCAGAAAGAAATCGGTGAAAGAGCTAGGCTTTCAGCTGGTCATCAATTCCCATTGGCGACAAGGTACCAACATACATTCAGAGATGAATTCTAGGATCTTCGGCTCCGTCAAACTTTTTCATATCCGGCATTTTAAACTTTTTTAGCAGTTTAGCATCTGGGAACAAACACCGCCCTCCCACATCTATCATATATTTTTCGATTCCTTTTGCCTTTCAAAGGACCTTTTCCATCCGGTCAATTTTCTCAACCAATGCAGACTCTCTGAACTGAGTAGTATTTTCTTCCTAAACTATCACCTGTTGAGGGTTCCGTGGTGGTGGTGGAACGACTTGCGGTCGATCGAGAACCTGATTGTCATCCCAAAAGTCTTCAGCATTCTCATTCGTGTCATCTGGTTGCTCGTTCACAATGGGGATACGGGCCTGAATCGCCCGAATTTGTGTCTGACATTGCACTTGAGCCTGGGTCTGTTGCTCTACTGCTCTCTGTTTATTAGTGATTGCCCGCATTAGGGCTGCCAGATTCACCTCGTTTTTTGCTATTTTAGCTTACTCAGTTGGCTATTCAGATACCCTACAAACTCTGCCTGATCCTGGCCTCACCCAAACATGTGATGTCTGTACTTTTTTTGGCTCGATGGTAAACTCACAGAGAACACCTAGATCATAAAAAGAAAAATAATCAGTATCAGACACTTCTCAGGCAAACATTCTGACCGCAGATAGCAGATATCTCAGATTTCCAAAATAACATATCATGAGCGGATAAACACTGAGACTAAAATAATGCCCTAGTCGGGTTCATACTGGCCGCATAACAGGAGAACCCAAAAACCAGAATGACAGATAAGAAGGGAAATCAACTAAATTTTATAGGAAAAGCTCATCAATACTTCGGCAGGAAAATAGAGCTACGTTGACTGGATTGGTCTGACCTAAAGATTCTAAGGAAAAATGGACAGCATAACGGAAGGAAAATAACTCTCACAGGTATGACAAGGGTTTAAACGAAATAAGCCTATGCCAAGGGGGCAACCAACGATTCGGGACAATCCCGAAGGAGAGAAAAACTACCCTAAAAGTGTTAAAACGAAACACGGGCATGACCTAGGGAAGAAAACTACGGTGAGAAAAACTGAACATGGTGAGGAAAAAGGCATGGGTAAGAACCCGAAAAAAAAGCTAACCTAATCAAAAAGGGATAACAGAAAGCCCGGGCCGAACCCGGGAAAGGAACTAACCTAATCTGAATAAATAATCATAACAATACACAAGCAAAACATATAATAAAGAAAATAACATAATCCTAACAAGGCTAATAGTACCTAAAGGAGAGTTCTAAGTTCACTATATGCAAAAGGCCGATTTTGGTCAATTAAACTGGGTACCTTCTGAATAGAGTCGGGTATATACCTTCCATGCAAAACATGGTCAAACAGTACGTCCGAACTCTTTTACTGCATCTATGATAGCGTATAGTTAGCAAGGGTTACCCGTCTCCCCAACAATCTTCAAAACGGATTAACGTTCGGGGCATCAGGTCGACCAGGCAGGGAGAATTGAAGAACAATGCGTATGCATGCAAAAATGCAAATGAGAAATTCTTATTAATAACCAATGATATTTTTGAGTCTAGCCCTCGTATTTAGTTTTAGAAACCATTCTCCAGCAGAGTCGTCAGAAAATAATGTGGCGTTGGGATTTAGGGGTTATTTTGAAAAATGTTCAAAAATAAGAAATTCAAATAATGTTTAAAAAAATCTTTTCACGCCTTGAAAACTAAATTTTGAAAACCCCTTTTTGTTTAAAATAGAATCGCCACTTAGTTTTTGAGAAAAATTAAAAAAATAAAATTGACTACTGATCTTTAAAATATTAACTAGAGAAATATGGTTCAGGAGCCAAGGTACGAATCGGAGAAGGTATTAGGTACCCCGTTCGCCCAACAATAAGGTTGGCCTCTACTAATCATCATTGATTTTTTAGTATAATTTCTCAAATGCATGCAAATAAAGAAAATGAAGGCAAATAGAGAATATCCAAAATTAAATATGAAAAATACAAAAAATATGTACATAACACTCAAAAATAAATAAGTGTCAAAAAAAATCTTAAATCTTATGACATGCAATTTGTAACTAAATAATACATGGTGCACATCTTCATGCAATTTTATTAAAATAATTCTAAACTATCATGATTCAAATGAAAGAACAAAAGAAGCTAAAGAATGATAAAATTACCTAAACATGGATTGCTACAAAATACGCCAAACAATTGTGCAGTAAATTGATCAAACCCTAAACCAATATGTACAATATGCATGTTGTCAAATTATCTAAAATCATTTGAAATGCATGTAAAAAGTCTTATGTTAAAAACTAATTGAAACAATAAAATTTATTAACAAACATTTTGTGTATTAATAAGCAAATATTTGCAATTTTAATTTGAAACAGTAAGGAATAAAAGAAATCTTACAAAAGATTAGTTAAACCAAAAATAAAATGCTAAAAAAAATATTTATTTAAACTACTTAAAATAACATTATTTACATTTTATGTTTTTAAACAAAATAAAAAATAATAATAGAAATGTGATAAATGAAAAATAAATTCTAAAAACAAATATTATACTACCATTTAGAAGAAAAATAAGAACTAACATAAAAGGCTTTTTTGCGATTTTTTTAGGTTTCATAAAAAAAATGCCAAGAAAAATAAAATAAATACTAAGAAAAGAAAATCAAGCTGATAAAAAAAGAGAATAAAATGCTAGAGAGAAAAATTGTACTATTCTTAAAAGAAAATAAAAGCTAACAAAGAAAATTTAGATTAATTCTAGTGAAAAAAAATTTTAATTAACATTAAAGAGAAAGCAAAGAAAATGTAACATTAGTATTAAAAAATAAAATAAATAAATACATGAAATAAAATGTTATAGAAAAGAAAAAAAAGAGATAATGAAAAATAAAAATTAAAACATTAAACTAAGATTACAAGAAAGAAATAAAAAAAAAATGACTAATATATTGAAAGAAAACTACATTAGCAAAAAGAAATAAAACATGAAAAAGAAAATAAAACTATATTATAAGAAAAAGAAAGAAGAAAGTAAATGCTAAGAAAATTACATTACTATTAAATGAAAGTTAAGAATTAAAATTGAGCATTCAATTAATGGTGTAAGAAAATAAAATAAAATAAAACGCTAATAAACAGAAATTAGACTATTTAACAGAAAATGAATATAATTAATACTGGAACATTAAATTAAAAAAAAAATAAAAGAAACAAAGTACTAATAAAGAAAGAACTAAATTAACATTAAAAGAAAATTAGCAATTAAATGGGTGCAATATTAACAATTATAACCATTTTCATGTAAATACTTTGATTATAACAATTAACAAAATTATCAAGTTGTAATTGTTAGAGATATATTAGCATTATTTTAATGAATTAATTGAATTTAATAAGGTATTAAAATGAAATAAAAATTAAATAACTTATAAATGAAATTAACATTAAATAGCCTAACTACATTAAACAACAAACTACAAACTACATTGCTTGTATTAAATGAAATTGACTATAATTGAAATTGAAAAATTTAAAAATGAATATTAACTCGATCTCCCCAAGAGAGAGAAGTGGAGTTTAGAAAGATCGGGGAACCAAATGAGGTACCTAAATTGCCGAGGAATCCTCAAGTAAGTAGAATGAGCTCCAATTGTCCAATTCTCGGGTGGTGATCCAAGCAAAGCTTTAAGGTAGATGTCGGAGACTCGGTATTTCGGCAAGATTTCGGCGTCGGTGCTTGGAATAGCTCGGCAATTCAGCAAAATTCCTCTCACTAAACCACTCTATATTTTCCTATCCTTGAAAACGTACCGGAGGTACGGTATTTATAGAGTTCTTTATCCAATGAGATGCCGCCACGTTTTAGAGACACGTTAGGCCATTTAGAGTTGGAGGTCGCCACAATGCATGTTGGCGGTCGCCATGTTTTTTGAATGATTCCATAAAGTTCTATGGCGGTCGCCATGATGGTAGCTGGCGGTCGCCATAATAGGAGTTGGCGGTTGCTAATTTTGGCTAGGGTTTTCACAAAGTTCTATGGCGGTCGCCATGAAGAAAGTTGGCGGTTGCCTTACTTGGGCAGCATGTTTCAAAGGTTCGACAAAATTTTATTGATTTGAAGGTTTCGGGTTCAAATACGAAACTTGGATCACTTCCCAATATCGAACTGAGACACTATTTCACCTATTTTCATCATCGGATTCGCTTAAAATTGGGCGGGGTCAAATTGAGGTGTCTACAACGGCCTCCTTAGCTGCTTCGAAAGCTACCACGTACTTGACCTTCATGGTGGAATCAGTAATGCAGGACTGCTTAATACTCCTCCAACTTATAGTTCCACCTCCTAACGTAAACACATATCATAAGGTAGACTTACGGGAATACTTGTCTGACTAAACATCCGAGTCTGTGTACCCTAAAGGTACTAGACTGTCTGCCTGATAAACTAGCATATAATCCCTAATCATTTTCAAGTACTTGATTATATTCTTTACTGTAGTCTAATGCTCATGTCCTGGGTTAGACTAATATCTGCTAACTATGCCAACAGCAAAGCAGATGTCGGGTCTATTGCAAAGTATAGCATACATAAGGTTTCATACTACCAAAGCATAAGGAACCGCCTTTATTTTCTCTATCTTATCAGGTGTCTTAGTACACTAATCATTGGATAGAGTAATTCTATGCCTAAAAGAAAAAAATTCTTTTTTGAAATTCTACATGCGAAAACGAGTAAGAATGTCACGCCCTAAAACCCAGGGTCACGTGAAAGTCCACCAAACACCAGTTTTAAGAAAAATATAGATTTTCATACATTTAAATTCGCCTGTTGAAACCAATGAAACACCTAACAAAATGATCTCTCGTAAATAAATAACGTACAAGTCCAACATGCATACAATATATCGCCTTATGGTGTACAAAATCTGCCTTCAGGAGTAGGCATACCAAAAAGAAAAAACTATTGAAGTCTCCCGCCACTGCGGGCAACACCCGAGCCACTCCTCATGCACAACATCACCTGAAAATGATTTTACAGAAAAATCCACCTGTAGCCGAAGCCCAATAGAAACAGACTATAAAGCTGTAAAGCATGAAATATGGAATCATATGGTGAGAGCAAACTCAACCACAAACCCAAAACGATTTTTCACAAATCTTAAGTTTTCACATCAGACTACACAAGTCTCCCAAAACGATTTTATTTCATAAAACCCATGTTTTCATCCTTCGAATCAGGTATTGCAAATAATGCAAATAAACCACTGCAGTTAAGGAAGAACAGTAATCAAAACATCGTTTCTCTCGTAAAATGTATCATTGCGGAAAAGAAGAATATAATCCTATGTACCGAATCCATCACAAAAGGACAGAGGTAGCAACTACATATTCCTGCCCCTTTACCATATTCCTAAATCACTTAAGACCTGCTAGGTAAATGCAAGTTCTATACGGAACCACCACGACGAATGCTTAATTTACGAGCGACCACCCGAGGTTACAAAGCACCCAACCAACTCAATTTACGGGGACTAACCTGAAGGTACAGAGCACCTATGCTACGCACGTTTCTAGACTTACACCGAGGACAACTCGTGCCACATACGCGTCATCCCGGTACATCTAGATAATCATTCTCAAAAACCAAATCATTTCTCAAAACTTTTCACAAATATACATTATACATGTATATAGATCCATCCATCAACATGGAGATCACAAAATATTTTCAAAATATTTTTTTTCATTTTCAACAAAATGTTTCAAAACATGATACTCAACCCCAAGAGTTAGCTCCAAACCTCCAAAACATAAAATGTCGAGATTTTCACAAAATCCACCATTTTCCACTATTTTCAAGAACACCCTTTGAAAATCCAACATCCACAAGTTATATTATGTAATAAACCAAGAAATCGTAAAGAATGCTTTTTATCCTAAACAAGATTTAAACATAAAACCTGATATATAAGCATTTTAACCGGTGAAAAGCATACAACTATATGCAGCATAACTGGTCAACCGTCACTATCACGTCCCGACACCTGGGCCATGTGAAACACCCACAAATAAACTCCCAAAGAATAAGAGACTTGATCAAAAGGGCTCACACGGATGAAAAACAACCTTTCCCAAGCATTTGGCAAAAAATAGATGAAAAACGGTTTGGAAATCTTGACATACCTTTACTCTTTTGGTCATAACTTTTTCTATAAAAAGAATTTTAAGGTGAGAGAGGTGCCATTGGAAAGAAGACTTCTGGGGCTTTTAATTTGAGTATAAGAACCACCCAATTTCGAGTTCAGGTGAGGGAGATAACATTAAAATAAAATAGCCCTGCACAGCTAGTCCGCTCGAGTGGACATCGAGCGCTCGAGCGAGCTACCACCCGAGAAGAACCCAAAAAATTCTGTTCTAGGTGTTCTAAACCTCCAAACCCTCAAACACTCAATAACCATCATCTCAACCATAATATAAATCCTCCAAACACCTTTTTAACACCCTCTGATATACCCAAACCTGGAACTACCACTGAATCTCGAAAGAAACAGTTCAAAACCCGTTTTGACCCAACCGAAATCAACACAAACCCCCTTTTAAACCAAAACCTGGTTTAATGAAACATAAATCGGTTGTCCATACATTTTAACCAATCAAAATACCTATAATTGCACATAGTACCCTTATACAGCAGTAGAATCTGAGATTCTACCTCGTTGGGTCAAAAACTCGACGCCTCGATCTACGTACAAATTCGAGTTTTGTCGAAATCAATTTCTATCCGAATAGATGTGTAGACCACGATGCCAATACTAAGGATCTACTGTCTGATCGTCGAAAATCTAACCCCGGGCCCCCAAGAAGTTAGAGAGAAGGCAGAGAGAAAAAGGAGGAAATTTAGGAGTTAAGTTTTGAAAATATTTTTTGAAAATATCTAACTCCAGATATTTATAGGGCTCTAAAATATTTTTTTTTTAAATTTTAAAATTCGCACCGCAACTTCCTGCAGCCCTTGGGACCAACCCCGCAAAATCTCAAAACCCGAATGCGTCAAAATTACTTTTTTTTACAGAATCTCACGCCAGGCCTCCATCGCTCCAGGCCTCCATCGCTCGAGCACCTAAGCACCGCTCGAGCGGACCCCTGCCGACATACTCCTCTACCATACCATCGCTCAAGCGGACAACCACCACTTGAGCGGTCACCATCCAGACCCACTCTCTGCCACCAACCCGCTCGAGCGCACACCTACTGCTCGAGCGGTCAATGCTGGGAGAAAAACTGAATAGAAGAAGCAAAATCAAACTTAAATCCTTACTCCCATGAACACTTGGACCATTTTCCAAAAAGATACGGGTTAGGGTCTCACAAAGGATATCATTAATATACTTTACTTGTGATAAGCTCAACATCTTTTGTTTTCGATCTTGCACAAGCTTAATTCCAAAGATATGACTGACTTCTTCCAAGTTTTTCATATCAAACTGCTTAGAAAACCATACTTACCGTAGATAATGTCCTCACATCATTTTTTATGAGCAAGTTATCGTCTACATAAAGTATTAGGAAGATCACCATGCTTCCATCACGCTTCTTGTACACACAGGACTCATCTGGACTCTAATCAAAATCATAAGACTTAATGGTTTGATCAAACCGAGTAATCCAAGACTTCAATGCCTTCTTAAGTCCATAAATAGATCTCTTAAACTTGTACAACATGTGCTCTTGGCCCTTGGCAATGAATTTGTCTAGTTGTGTCATATAGATACATTCGCCAAGACTTCCGTAAAGAAAATCTATCTTGACATCTATTTGTCAAATTTCGTAACCGAAATGAGCAGCAACGGATAAGAGAATCCATATAGACTTAAGCATGGCTACCAGCGAAAAGATTTTCTCATAATCGATCCCTTCTTTCTAAGTGAATCCTTTAGTAACAAGCCTATCTTTGAAGGTTTCAACCTTCCCGTCTGCTCCTCTTTCCTTTTGTAGATCCACTTGCATCTAATGAATTTTATCATTTTGGGTGGTTCTATAAGTTTTCAGACCTGATTGGAATACATAGATTCCATCTCAAAATTCATAGTCTTTTGCCAAAAATCTGCATCATTGTCCTGAAGTGCTTCATTGTAGTTACAGGGTTTAGTATTCAATTCGGTCATAATCTTGTCAAAAGACTTTTTCAAGAACATATAACGATCTAGTTGATAAACAATCCTCCCACTATGACGAGACATTACATATGTCTGTGTACTAGCAGTAACAGGCTGTGCAAAATCTGAACCCTGTGCATCAGCCCTTGTTCATGATTTGCACATGTCCTAATAATTCTCCCACTACGACGAGGTAATGAAATATCAATAATTTGTGGTTCCTTTTTCATTCTACTGGTATTTTCTATTATTTTTTCCAAAATAATATTGCTTTGGGGCCTGTGGTCCATAATATACTACTCTTCTAATAATTGGGCATTAATGCTAACAATGACCTTCTGATTCTTAAGATTATAAAATAGACCACTCTTCATTCCTTTGGGATACCCTACAAAGAAATAAACTTCTATCATCCGTTCTAACTTACCCACGTTCTCTTTCAGCATATGTGCTGGATACCCTTAAATCTGAATGTGTTTCAGACTAGGCTTACGCTTAGTTCATAATTCTGTGGGAGTAAAAGGTACTGACTTAGAAGATACCAAGTTCAAAATATAAGCCACTATCTCTAATGCGAGTCCCCAAAACGAATCAGATAAACCTAAATAACTCATCATAAACTTGACCATCTCCATAAGAGTCATATTCCTTCTTTCTGCTACACCATTTTGCTATGGAGTACTCGATGCAGTCAACTGGAATTTAATCCCTTCTAATGATAGGTAATCCCTAAACTCTCTAAGGAAGTATTCTCTACTACGGTCGGATCGTAGTGATTTGATACTTTTACCTATACGCTTCTTCACCTCCGCCTTGAATTCTTTGAATTTCTCAAAGTATTCAGACTTACAGTGCATCAATTAATGTATCCATACCTTGAGTAGTCATCAATAAAACTGATGAAGTACTCAAAACCACCTCTAGCTCGGATTATCATATGACCACACACATTAGAGTGAACCAGTTCTAACGGTTCTTTAGCTCTATAGCCTTTGACTGAAAAGGGCCTCTTGGTCATCTTACCCTCTAAACAAGATTCACAAACTAGAAGTGCTTCCACTCTCAATGAACTCAAAAGTCCATCTATTACGAGTCTGTTTATCCTTTTTAGAATAATATGACTCAAGCGTAAGTGCCAAAGAAACGTTTGGTTCATTAAAAAGGAAACTTTCTCTTATATGGTAAATTAGATATGTTATTCAATTTAGTTAGTTACAGTATATGAGAGATAGGAGATACGACATACAAATTATCCACCAATATATCATAACAAATAAAATATTTATTTTTCTTCACAACGACAGAGTCATCAAAATGAACAGAATACTTATCATTTATTAAACTCGATATTGAAATTAAATTTTTTCTAATCGAAGATACATAAAAATAATTTTTTAGAAGTAGTATCCTATCTCTACTAAAGCTGAGAGTGACATCTCCTATTACAACTGCTGCCACACTTGTATTATTGCCCATATGCAGGTATACTTCTCCATCACTAAGCTACCTAATTTTCTGAAACCCCTACAAAGAATTACAGACATGATTAGTAACTCCCGTATCTACACACCAGGTTCCGATAGATAACACCACTAAACATGTTTCAATCACCAGTGAATAGAAATTACTTAGTTTGTTCTGCTTACTGAAAAAAATCGAATACTGCTTTTTTCAATGCCCAAACTGATTACAGTGATGGCACTTACCTCTCGACTTCTTCACACCATCTTTTGGTCCATTAACTGCTTTTGGTCATGTGCCTCTCTGTGTCTAAACTTTTTTTCTTTTTCTTGCCTTTCGGTTTAGAGAAAGAACTTTTCTCAGTCACATATACAGAACCTGACTTCCTAAGAACACCCTCGGCTACTTGAAATTTCTTAAGAAGTTCTGCCAATGAAAAGCTGAGCTTGTTCATGGTATAGTTCAGGCAGAACTGCTTAAAATTTTCAGGCAGTGACTAGAGTATGATATCGACCTGGGTTTTCCCGTCAATTTTAGCTCCTAAGATTTTCTGTTCATTTAGAAGACAGATTATCTTTAGAACATAATCCCTAATTTGGGTGCCTTCAGCCATGTTTGCATTCATTGGAGATTTCACGATCACCTGCCTAGCAGTACAATTTTGATCCCTAAATATTTTTTTAAGGTTCATAATCATGTTATAAGCACTGAGCATAGATTAATGCTGATGCTGCAAAACTTTTGACATTGAAGTCAAAATATAATAGCGAGCTATCTGATCAGCTTTCTGCCATTTCAGATAGACTTGGGTTTTTTATTCGGTCGATCACACATCAGGTACAGGTAGACATATCTTAGTCAATATAAACTTATAATCCTCAACAGTTAATACAATGTCCAAGTTTGTCTTCCAGTCAACATAGTTTGGTTCCGTCAATTTGTTTTCTTTGATTATTGAAACGAAAGGATTGAAAGTCATTTTATTCTTGAGAATTACATAATTAAAAACAACCGTTAATTATGATGAATAATACTTTGAATTTATTTTAATTTGGTTCCTTCTACCAATTTAAAAGAACCAAATTAAAATAAATTCGCCAGCAGCCTAGTACCCTATAAATAGCATGCCTCGATGAGAAAACGTCTACTATTCATCGTTTGTCCAGATAGACCAATTTTTATTAATTTTATTATCTACCAATTGATCCTGCCAAGTAAAATTAAATAATTAACATAATTTCGGTCTAGTATATAATAGTTGTGATCTAGATGAAGATGATACTATTATATACAGTTAAGTGTTAATCATCACCTAATTCCAAATCAATCGCTTTGCAATGAACCATTCAAATAGAGAAGTGATCCACACTAACAATTATCGAGAATTATCCTTAAAAGAGGTTTGTACTGGCGATACCGTAATTAATCTATCCGATGGGGAAGAAGGCCTTACTGCCAACACGCAGGATTTAATTATATCTCCTACAAACTGGTGCTGAATACCGCAAAATTTATCTGTGAATAAATTTTCTCTCCTACTTAGATTTTTTAAATAATTTTGAGGGTCATAAAAATTCGTTTAATTAAAATAAATTTATTAATTTCGAAAACTACACGATCTAAAAGAATCAAACATATTTCCGTGTACACGATTCCAAAGATTCCAATTTGCTAAATCATTTTTTCATATTTTAATGTGTAACAAATAAAATTTAATAAATACACCATTTTTGTTTCAGTTTTTCAGTTACGGTAGTGATTAAAGATATTTAATTATTTTATTTTTTGTTTCACATTTTTTGAAAATAATAATTTATTTAGATTAAATATTTTTTTTATTTAATTAATTCAAAATTCTGAATCAATTTTTACATTTTTTTAAGATATTCGATTTTATAAAAAAGTTATCTTAAACGTAATATTTTGTAAAAAATAAAATATCTAAAAAAAATTTATTTAATTAAAAACTTTAATTTAAAAGAATTTATTTTATTTTTTATTACAAAATATTTTAATTAAAATTAAATTTTTCAAATTAATTAAATTAACAGGAATATAAAACAAATATGCATCATCCACGCAGTTGATATGAATATATATGCAAGATATGTATATATCCTAGTTTTATGATCGAATAGAAACTTTGATAAGTTTTAAACTCCTGTTGAAGATAAGCTGCAATAATTTATGTTCAAACCAATTTCTTATATCTCGATTGTATCAGACTTCACTGATACATTGTGATATACAAATATATCACTTGAGGATTAAAATGTATCAGAACGTTACGATCAAAACAGTCCCGAACCTACTCCACCACCATTGGTGCCGCCCCTAGCTGTCGGCTTTAGGCGGCTTTTGTCGCTATCTCATTGCTCTGTTTTTGACGCTCTTTATATTAAAAAATAGCTCTCAAAAAATAGTATTTTTTTGTCAAAAATCCAATCCAAAAATAGTTTTGAAAACAACCAAAAAACAGCCCCGAAAGTCGCCGTCGTCGCTGCCTGCGTCGTCGTCCCAAACAACCGCTTGTTTGGGCTTTTTCCGGTGGTATTTTTGCTCTCGTTTTTTTTGTTGATAAAATAGCTCAAATATTCAGCAACCTGTTACTTCGAAGAACGCCTCAAAAATAGTCCCAGAAAAGTCCCAAAAAACTCTGACTCAGCTCCGCCACCGCCTGTTTTGACCTAGTTTTTTTAATAATTTTTGGACAATATTTTAAAATATATTTATTGTTACTTTATGTCTTAAAAATTGTTCAAAAAATAGACCTAAAAACGCCCTAAAATATAATCAAAGCGTCCTAAAATATAATCAAAACGAGCCCTAGATCACCGCTGGCAAAGCCGCCGTGGTGGGCTATTTTTGCCCATTTTTTTTGGCTATTTTAAACTTATTCTTGCTGCTGTTTTTAATGTATAAATACTATAAAAATTCATCAAAAAATTAATTTTAAAATCATTAAAAAATTACTGCGATTCGTGGCCCATAAAAACCCAAAACCACCGCCCGTACCGCCACCTGTTCTTTGTATTCTTGGATATTCAATATATTCTTAAATATTGTAAACTAATATTTAAAAATAAAAAACTTGCTATTGCATCAAAACCTATGTCCCGAAAGCTCACATTCAATTCTAGAAAAAACTTAATCTATTACGATCAACTCTCGTAATTAAAATAAATAAATCATTATCCAAACCATTCAATCAAACATGAAATTAAAGATGATCATAAAATCGAGATTTAGAACACTTATAAAATAAAATTAGTACAATTCTAAACCTACTCGGCCTCGATAAATCATAAAAAAAAAACGGCTCTAATAACAATTGTTGGAGGCAAAATTGCCAAAATTATTATTTTTGTAAACGATTTTCAATAAAAACTAATTGAAATGGCAAACGTCGAAACAAGCTCCAGATAAAACTTTGATATCGAATGATCATAATAAAAATTCGTGCAACCACAATTAATTTAGAAGAATATCTTTTTTCGGTCGATTCTTCAACTATGATTTTGATTCATAGTTGAAACTCCTGTCAGACCTTCTACTATATTTTCTTATGCTATTCTTAGAGATAATGTCGACTATAATTCTCCGAGAACTCTTACTGATAGGACCTGATCAGTTTTAGTCTTGAAGACAAGTTATAAATTTGGTTCAGCCTATCCACATATTTATAGGGTTATAGCATGGAGATGTGGAATAATTATGATAAAGACATCTAGTGTAACACAGATACTCATCCGACAATTTCTACAACTAAGCAAACCTCACAACGATATTTGCAATTATGAAAATCTTGCAGCGTTTTCTGTAATTTTTATAAAACACTAAATTACAATTCACACTACTAAAGAACTATAATTGCACTTTAAGTCATAATTTCAAAATCTTATTGCATTGAACTCATGTTATTAAATACTTAACATTTCTCCCTATATTAAGATTTTCGATACCCACCAATGAAATTTAATTACTAATAATTTAATTTAATTTAATTACCTGCAGGATTTGACCTGGTCAAAATTTATAAGCACCATTAAGGGTGTATCGTCAATCTCGATTATTCGAGATGTAGATTCCGTCAATAATTAATATTCACCATATAAATAATACTGCTATCCAACTCACCGAAAATATATACCCATATAAGATTGCACCATCTAATGAATCAAAATAACGAATATTAAATAAGCGCAAATTAATAATTATTTTAGAATTAATAGTATAAACACTATTCATAATAATCTAGGGGTGTGAATTAATTTATATAGTTAGTATAAAATTAATTACTCAAATGTGTCTTGTTCAATACACACAAAGTATACTAATATAGAGAGTTAGAACAATAGACGACGCTATTATCTGTTCCCCGTAACCAAGAAAAATGTACTAAAACTCTGTGCCACAATCATACCAGTGGTATGTCCATTTCTATCTATACTGTGAACAAATAACTTATATTCTACAATAACCTAAAATATGATTTTTTGTGTGTAAGCCGTATTCTACACACCAAAGTAAATATTGTATAGAATATAGAACATCCATGCATAATATTAAAAAAATAATATTGCATACATTGTTTATTAAGATTATCATAAAATAAAAAATTAATTTTATTAAAATAAAATTAAATACTAAAAATATTATTTTCAGTATACAATCCTAACAGTTTCAACTTCTCGCAACCAGATATGAACACTGATACATTTATTAATGGTTAGTGAAAATATTTTCATAAAGAATATAAACCACCGATACATTTCAACTCTAGTTCACTACGCATATGTCACTGATACATTTATCAGTATTAAGCATCTGTTGCAATATTTTTTTATAACATAGTTTTAAATTAATAAAATGTATCAGTGGTTTAGGGGAGCTGTGTGCATTTAGCAATAATATGTAATTGATAATTGTATTAGTACTCAATAGATAAGTGCTTTTAAAATTGTTCAACACAGAATTTGTAACTGATAATTGTATTAGTTGCACACTAATCATATAAAGAATATGTATTAAAAAAATCATTGTTGTTGGTGGAGGAGAAAGAGAAAAAGGGGCAGTGACGAACCAGAAACACCATGTTAGAGAGATGATGGCAGATCAAACTTCATGCAAATCAGAGGGAGAGAGAGATAGATCTAGAAGGTTGGTACTGGCAAAAAGCGACGACGGTAGCGAGAAACGGAGGTGGTGGGGCAAAGTGGACCGGCGCGGACTAATCTGGAAACGGCGACGGTCGAGCGGAGGACGAGGAGGAGTGACGACGGAGGATGAGGAGCCGGCGGAAGAGGACGAGTAGAAGGCGGTGGAAGACTGATATGTTGCGTCTCCTTATCATAGAAGATATCATCACAGAATAATAATAGTGTAACTGATTCCAAAAATAAATGGGACTAGTAGATTTTCCATTATCGGCGAAGATATCATGATATTTGATTATATCTTATAATTACGTGGATTAAATGCTGAAAATATTACCATATTTTATTGGGAATATTTCATCCTATAATCAATGGATTTAGAAGGGAAATGAAGAACCAGATATTAAAGGGCATAATGGATAGAAAATTTATAAAAATTGAAAAAATAGACTAAAATCAACACAAAAAAATTGTGGGACTAAAACTCTTACATACTTAATAAATGTGATTAAAACTCAATTAATTCTTTTTTTAATTGATGTAATGATCACCTATAAAAAAAACAACAATTAATCATGCTCAAGGAAACTTTGCCTTCTGCTTATTTGGAAAGGAAACTTATCCACT